>JAACJM010000185.1:0-164558 GCA_013368315.1 Tetrapyrgos nigripes | reverse complement strand
AGGATATGTGATGGTTTGGGGTGTTCTTCAGGACTATTATCATACGACTATGTTTCCCACTACCAGCCTCACTGTACTCACTTCAATAGCTGGGTTATCGAGCTTCGTGCGGCGTCCTCTCTCTCTAATATCTCTTCAATCCTGCTTACCTGTATCCCTGGGCGTGATTTGCAGGTTCTTAACGGAGGTTCATACTTCTTCGGTGTCCTGGGAGATCGCTAGTACGTCTATCCAAGATTTTCTGTCCCTAATGGAGCTAATAAACGATAAATAGTGGCTATAAGGTCGTTTCATATTCAATCGTAGTCCGATATCCTCAAAACTAACTATATTACAGAAAATCATTCGACTTAGCTGTATCATCATCTATGTTTGCCAACTAGCTTCAGCGTTTTCCACAAAAATATATCAGCTCTTTCTATTCCAAGGGTTCTTTACGGTCTAGCTGTCGGTATGGGTCAACCACTATATATCTCCCTGCTATCGCAATGGTTTGAGAAGAGACGAGGACTCGCTACCTGGGCTAGCGGTGAGCGGGACTGGAATAGGAGGTTCCGTCCAAGTGCTCATCATTAGGTCACTGTACGTCCTCACCATCTCATTTAACTAAGTGTATCATGATGAACGTTTGGGTATAGATTGACTGCCATGGGTTTCCGCAAAGCTTTACTGGTGCACAGTTCTATAAATGCTATACCGTCCTCATTGGATGGTTTCTGATCGAGGAACGCGTTGTACCAATCCTAGTGCAAAGAAACGTTGGTTGCCCAAAAAAGTGACGGGTTCCTTTTATAGTATCGCCGCCAGCATGTGTATTGGCGTGTTCGGCTTCTTGGTTTGGACAAAATCCTTCCGGACCTGGAATCGTGTGCTGATTAAATCCAAACAGACACCGTACAATTTCAGTGCAACTTACACCCACCAGATAGCGCCCTGGAATGATAATTCGTCCATGAAAAACACAGTTCCACTTATTCTTATGAACTTCTGCCGTACGTCGAATATGCTAATCAACTTCATCTGTCTACTAAACCTTCATCTGCCAGTGGGTCTTGGAAGAGTGAGCACGCTGCCGCGGCAACATGTGTTCTCATCAGCCTACCGAGTACCAACAACTCTTTCTATAGATTTCTTCAGGCCATCTCGCAGATAGATTTGGTCCGATCAATATGTTCTTCTGTTCATTCTTCTTTGGTGGTCTTCTCCAAATATTATTATGGACCTTTGCCCGTTCCTACCCTGTCATCATTCTCTTCTCAGTTCTCAACGGCTTTATCGGCTGTTGGTTCTCGAGTCTCATACCCGTTGTCTGTGCTTCTGTTTTTGGAGTCGACGGATTGTCAAGCGTGACGGGATTTATGCTCCTTACCAATGCCCCCGGTGCGTGCCAGTGGCAGCATGCGACACGTGCTACCTGTCCCGCTTGCTGTCTGAATAACTTTCATTCTGACTCCTTTTTGCCCTCAAAATTAGGACAGGGCACAGGTGCTTTACTATCCAGTGCAATTCTCTCATCCTCCGGAAACAATTGGACGGCGGTTACAATGTACTCTGGAGGGATGCAGATACTGGGCGCACTTTGTATTACTTATGGTGAGTTTGATTCATTGCAATCGATTTCAATATCCTTGGTAACTTGCTTCGGTTGCTAGCTCGATTTAAAAAGGATAGACGGTTATTGGTTAAAGTGTAGACATTTTGTTTATGGCTATATCATAGGCTTTCAACGTGCTTTCTCTCGGATAGGGATGTAGATTTTTTAGATTGGTTCTTCCTTATTTATTTGCTTACAACTAAATATAGTGAATACTATATGCCAGACTTCCGTGCAATTCGTTCTAGTGGAGGACGGTCTACTCAATATTACGAGGCCCTTTAGGGACTCGTCCCCGACTCCGACCGAAGGGAGGAGGAGGGAGTGTCCAACTGAATGACATCATGCCGCCACGACCGAATGGAGTTTAAAGTTTCACGGCCAGTTCCGAGTAGAACCTTCGACGTTGTTCCTTTTCAATTTCATTTCTCCTTCAACATTGATGTGGGCAGGTGACTGTGAGTGATGAGCATGTATTCAAGTGGTGCAGTCTGGCTACTTACTTGAAGAAGTGCCCTGAAGCACAGCACTAGTTCAATAGCGATCATTTATGGGGTTCCACAGTGGGGGTGCGTGCATTTTTATTGGGCATTGATAAATCTCGAATATTTGCAGGGTTTTTTGCAGTTGCCGACCTACTCCATAACCGGCGAAGTGCTGGCCCCTGTGGGGTGGCAGAGCCCACTACAACTCGCTGGTTCATCACTATGCTTTACACCAACACAAGAATAGGAAACAGTTTGAAGTCTACTACAGGACAATATGTAACAAGGAATGCCTGAAGGCCATAGTACTCTCCAAAATATATGCTACCTCACACCAACTCCATCTCTGTCAATTCCTCCTCAAACTTTATTTCAACTACTCTGCAATGCCCACTGTTCTCGGCTTGCTCAGTCACAGTGGATACCTGTGTTAACAAAAGAGAGAATAAATGACATTAATTTATGCAGTGACGATCTGTATAGGACATACTGTCACATTGAGCTTGCAGCACTCAAGTGTTCTGGCAAGAGCTAACAGAACATCAAACCAGAACCTAGGTGGACGCAACGCCATGTCCTTCCTGGACAATCCATCCATCATTGTCATTGATTGCTATGTCTGTGCAATGGGTAGGGGCTTCACCCCACATGTTCAGATTGACATCAGAAGCCAAAGACAGGGAGCTGCAGACTGCTGATAGAAAGGTTGAGGGAAGCCATAGAACATTCTAATCCCCTCAGCATTCCTTATAACTGATCAATGGGCTCAGTAAACAGGGACCAAAACAAGAATGGAGCTGATTTCATACCTGTTACCATGAAATGCTAGAGGCGGCAAGGAGGAGGTCTGAACTGTCATTGAAAAACAAAGAGCGTCAGATTGGGTCAAACCCACTGTACTGGGTTGATTTCAGTGCTGGTGCCGCAGAGCAGAGTTTTGATTGAACCAGCCTGTTGTGCGCCATGGCATTGTGCAAATAGGATTGGTACCACAAAACCCACTACCTAAACAGAGTGTGGGAATATAGGACCATTTTGTGGATGACATTCCATATGGAGTAGGTTCAGCACTGAGCAAATACACAAAGATTTTTGCTTATGTCCAAATATCCACTAACCCCCGCCATGGAATTCATTGATCTATTCAACCTGAAGACAATTATGGGCCATGACTGCATGATGGCCATCAGTTTACTGTATCTGAAGATAAATTTTCGATTTGTCCAAACATGATGAGGGTTGGAAAGTGGAATACAGTTCAGACAGGAGTGAGTATAGCCTGAATGTATGTCGACATCAATGCCCTCAATGGGATGTAATTATGCCCTGCAGAGCTCATTCACAATGGCCCAGGCATTTGCTGATAGTTTGGTGTTCCTGTGAGTTGCTGAAGAAGCGAACACAAAAAGATCTTGACCTCAAGGCTCTTATCTCACCATCTGTAACAATCGTAGTTTTGTTCTATGCCTGCAAAAAGCTGAGAAAATCCTGAATAAAGCACAGATCACTTTGTCAATGACCTAGTAGGACATGTAATTAGTCTCATCTACTTCTCGTTGCCAGAGGAACGCACCATCATCACATGATCTCCATATCCTTTCCCACACTCAGACTGCAACCATCAAGACCTTCCAACAGCGACTTGATGCCCACCATGATAAATGTGGGAGAAAGTCATCATGCCATTGTGCCTTCCAGAACATTGACCCCACATCCACCATGAAAGCCAGTCAAAACTACCTCAAGCTCATTGCTGGGCTACCTCAATGTCACACCAGTCTTCTTACCCAGTTACACCACTGACATGCACCTCTTCAGAAACACCTGAATTCCATTGCTTGTGCTGATACCCCCACCTGCCCATGTTGCTGAAGGGTGCCCAAACAGTCTTCCATTACCTTCTCCAATGCCCAGTTCACCATGCTGCCAGAACCCAGCTTTGTTGATTGGTAGGACACCACAGTATGAACCTGTGAGCCCTACTGGCAGACAGGGGATGCCTCAATGGACCTACTCCAGTTTTTCAATGCAACAAAAACACCTAGTGCATGTATTTGGCATTGCTCCCACCCCTCCAGGATGATAATGATGGTGATTAGATTTTGAAGTGGCTTGATGAGTCTTCATTTCCTATCTCTTTCTTCCTTATCTCTCCCTCTTTCCTTTATGAATAATCCTTAGAGTACCATATTATTTCCTTCCTGCTAGTCCTGGTCTCTCTTACAACGCGACACCACAACAATGCCAGGCAGAAACAGAGTTGCTCTGTATAACTGCTAGTCTACTATACACCATAGTATAAAAATCACTAATCCCCTTTCCCACCCCTTCTCTCCTCCCTGTTTCCTCCTCCCTTATCTCTCTACACTCTCATCTTTCTTAACTCATACAATGGCCTACATTACATCACATACTTACAGCTCGGACACTTTACCATTACATACCAACCAGTGCTTAATGCAGCCTTCGCGGCTCGATGATTTTGTCGTGGGACCCTTCAGGGACCATGACGTTGACAGATATTTTACTTTTTTGTTTCACATTTGATTAGGTACCACAGGTTGTATTCACTACCCTACGCTACCGTGCAGCAGCTCAATAACAGGAAAACAAAAAAAAAAAATACTTATCTTAGAACCGCTCCTTATGTAGCACCACTCCCATAAGGAGTGGTTGTATTCCAGGCTAGTAGTTAGTTAGTTAGATTACATCACTCTGGAAAAGGGTTCTGTCATGAATCGCTCCCCGCCTATTCATTTCCTTTCTATTCCTTCTCCTTTACTACCTATTTCCCACTTTATTTACTTTTAACCCCATTAAACATCAACCATTTCCCATCATCGCCTATAGTTACCATCTCTACAGATCTATGACTCACACTCTTATCTCCTCCGATTCCTATCTCCACAGACATTCTCACTGTCAATCATTCCTTATGATCCAGTACCTTCATCTATCCATATTTAACTCATTACTCTCTCGCCCTTGACGTTTCCACATGATACTGTCTATTATTACTTACTATTTCCCATCTGTTCACATTTTTACTTATATACCTGTGATCTTTTGTAACCTATTCCTTAGTTTGTTCACTTCATCTCCGCTCCGTACTACTACTACGCAGTGTAAGAGCCTAGTCAGCTTACTACCTCATCTCTCTATCTCTCTCTCTATATTTCTCTGTCTCCTTTGATCAATCTATTCTCTTGTAACCGGCTTTTGTGTATTGTGTGACTTGGGTGGTTACTGAGTGTACCGACAACCTTGACAGGTTCCACGACATGCGGATACTCTCCGTGGACCCAAAGAAGGATACAGCGGGATACAAGTAGCTACAGTAAGGGCGAGTGCGAGGTAGACCTATGTAGCTACAGTAAGGGTGAGTGCAAGGTAGACCTATGTAGCTACAGGTTTAGAGCAGCAATTATATATAGTACACTAGCAGTGACCCGTGCTATGCACATGGGCTTTGAAAGTGACGTCTCTCGATGTGTAGATAGCAAAATTGGTCATTTTTCTACTAAGTGAACAGCAAGATATTAGATAGTATTCCATGTAGTAGAGAAAATGGTGAAACTACTGTAAAAGAGAGGATGAAGATGAAGATGAAGATTGATGAGGCAAAGGGATTGGTTGGTTGTGGACTTTCTTGAAGCTGGAGTGGGACTGTCAGCATAGCTGAATCTCATATGCTTGCCAGGCGTTGTTTGAACCTGAAACTGCGAGTGAAACCTTGAACAAAGGAATGTGCAGGAGGAAACATACCATTCTCGCCAGCTACCCTCTTTTGTGAGCACCAGAGGGGTTCCTGTCTGTGTAGTCCTGCCCATGCCCATGTAGGTGACACGCTCCAGCTCAACATTAAATCCTGTGACCTTCTTTTCATCATTCCTGTTGACACTCTGCAGATAGCCTCCAAGGGAAACATAGTTCCCAACTTTGATAGTGGGAGGAAATGGCCATCAAGGCGAGTTGGGGACTGAGCAGTTGAGTGGCATATGGCCATAGACCTTCTCCTGCTTGTCCTTTACTTGGGGAGTAGGTGTAGCAGGCTGATTCTGAAATTTGGAAGTGGATTGTTTGGGTTTGGATGGCTGAAGGAGCTGGATGTAAACGTCGGGATTGACTCGAATGGTGTAGGAATATTCAGTCTTCCATTTGTCAACAATGTCATCAGCAACAGCACCAACGTCGATGAATGGAGTGTGTTTGGTGTCTGCTTTGTATTCGGGATCGCGATCGGTGGGAATGAGCTGTCGAAGTGGTTGAGTTGATAATTACGAACATGATTTAGCAAATCAGCAAGTTCAATACACCTGTATGATATCCCCTACCATAAAATAGTCTTCTCTTTTGCAATCTGCAAGGTACTCGATGGGGCACTTGTCATCCATTAAGGCAACCTAGTAGATGGTTTCAGTTGGAGGTAATGGAAACAAAGTTCAGTTACTTGCCTCAGCAATATTAAAATACTTCTCTGTCTCTCCAAACTTCCAGTCATCATGGTTGAAGTAGCGAAGGAGTGAGATGCCTTCGAAATCCTCGCCGTCAGGATCATACATGAAGAAATGGGCATCAAAGAGAATAGTTTTTCTATTGAGTACTCAAGGATACTTGAGAACAGCAATTCCAGACAAAGTGACAGAACAGGGGAGCAGCAACGGAGTGTGGGATGAAAGGGAATCTGAAGGAAATGCGCTCTGAAGGAAACACGCTCTTATAGTTCTGTTTGCCATCAAGTGACTGCATAACAGGAGGATTGTCGAAAATGCTGGAACACCATAGAAAATGAGGTCTGGTGGCAGTGGACACTGGAAACATCTCAAAATATGATGTCATCCTTCAACAATGCTCAGATTAATGGACAAAGGTTCGTGAGATTATAAAGTAGATGTAATACATATTCTAGAGTCTCTAATCCACCAACACTTCTGGAAATACTACATTGGGCGTCTGACACAAAGGCTCATCATCTGGAAGCAGAACTTTGATGCGATTCCCTGAAGTGCACCTTGAAAAAGCAACGTACAACTGACCATGCATAAAGACCGGTACCCTGAGATCTACCCCAACATACTTGAGTGACTGCCCTTGTGATTTATTGATTGTCATGGCAAAAGCATGCTGGCGCTTCAACACAAAGGTAAAGTCAGTGTTTTTAGCAGACGGAATGAGTGATATGCAAGGAATGAGTGCAATTTCACAGTGATGATCACCCCTGAGAATTTTGACTTCAAGGACATGGTCAGTGCTCCATATTAGGACCATTCGTGTGCCATTACAGAGGCCACATGCAGGGGTGAGGTTTTGCAAAAGGATGAGTGGACAGCCTGGTTTCAAATGTAGCTCACCTGGCAGAAGTCCAGAAGCATCAAGCAAACAGAGAACTTCAGGAGGAATTGGATCATTGCTGCCATCTGCCCCAGCTTCCTTGACAACAGAATCAGCACTCAAGTATATGTGCTCTTCCCCAGGTAGACGATCAAGGAGCTCCCAATTAGTTTGGTCCACATCAGAGTTGTGAGGTGCAAGAATAGCACATTCCATGAAGTATTCTGGAGGAGGAGCAGTGGGTAAGGATGAGAGATCGGGCATCTGACTTTTCAAGCAACAGGTCAAGCAACAGTTGCTTGACTGTTGCTTGACGTTGCTTGACTGTTGCTTGACTGTTGCTTGACTGTTGCTTGGCCCTGCTTGAAGGTTGCTTGGAAGTTGCTTGAGTGTAACCCACTTGAGAGTAGTTTTAGGATAGCTTGACTTTCTACTTTGGATGTGGCTGTGCTTGTCCTAGTCTAGTCAACTTCACTACACTTCATTTTACAACAAATTACTCACATTGAATGGGCCATTCATTAAGATATTATACATACCATTTCTTCATTACAAATTGGTTTAGCCTCTACTCAATCAAGTACAAACTTTTTATCATTGTAAAGGTAGAAAAAAAAAAAAGTCGGAAAAAATCAATTTATTGTTACATTCATCCAACTAGTTTGAGAACTATGAGGATGCTAAGTATGTCTGAGCAGTGAGCAATATGTGTCTCTTTGAGATGATAGCTTGAGGGTACCTTGAGTGATATCTCAAGTGGTAGCTTGTTGACCCATATTCTATTCATACTGTTGCTTAACTTACCCTTAAGTGTTGCTTGACATTGCTTGACTGTTGCTTGATGTTGCTTGATGTTGTTTGATGTTGCTTGATGTTGCTTGATGTTGCTTGATGTTGTTTGATGTTGCTTGATGTTGCTTGATGTTGCTTGACTGTTGCTTGACTGTTGCTTGACCGTTGCTTGACTGTTGCTTGACTGTTGCTTGACGTTGCTTGACTGTTGCTTGACTGTTGCTTGACTGTTGCTTGACTGTTGCTTGACTGTTGCTTGACTGTTGCTTGTCGTTGCTTGACTGTTGCTTGACTGTTGCTTGACTGTTGCTTGACTGTTGCTTGACTGTTGCTTGACTGTTGCTTGACTGTTGCTTGACTGTTGCTTGTCGTTGCTTGACTGTTGCTTGACTGTTGCTTGACTGTTGCTTGACTGTTGCTTGACTGTTGCTTGACTGTTGCTTGACTGTTGCTTGACTGTTGCTTGACTGTTGACTTTGCTTGACTGTTGCTTGACTGTTGCTTGACTGTTGCTTGACTGTTGCTTGACTGTTGCTTGACTGTTGCTTGACTGTTGCTTGACTGTTGCTTGACGTTGCTTGACTGTTGCTTGACTGTTGCTTGACTGTTGCTTGATGTTGCTTGACATTGCTTGATGTTGCTTGACGTTGCTTGACTGTTGCTTGACGTTGCTTGACTATTGCTTGACCGTTGCCTGACTGTTGCCTGACTGTTGCCTTACCTATGAGAAGTGTTGCTTGACTTTTGCTTCACCTATTGGTGTTGAGTTGCTGTTAATGAACAATTCTATTCTGCTATATACACTACTCAAGATTCATCACTATCTACAGTCTTCCAATAATTGAACCTTTTCCCAACTTGATCAATTCCTTGGAGTTTCACTGTTACACCAATACTCTTGTCAAAGATTCAGTCAGTGACAACTCAATAGTTAGCACTTACTTGTTTAATCTTTGTGATTCTTGAATGCTAGTTTCATATTTGCATCTGAGTGTCATTCTCAGTGTGGACATAGGTTATTTGCTTACCTGTTCTTTTTTCCTGCAGTCGCTTGCTTTGACGGAAGGGACTTGCCGTTCTAGGCAATATGAGCATCAGTTCCAAACATGAATCATGAGCCTTACCTTGGATGCTCACTAGTTTCGGATTCCACATCCATATAGGGAACTTTGTAGGCATGCTCATAAAATGTAAGGATAATTTCTGCTGCTAGCAGCACTAGCATCTTTGGTTTCAGAATATCTCTAAAATACTGATTATTCTGAAATTTTCCCCAAAATACTAGCAAAATAATGCCAAACACATAAAGACCACTTTGGCTGAGATTCCTGTCCTGAGGCTGGTACTGTAAATCGAGTATATTAATAAAAAAGTTTGTAAGAGTATTCTACTGTACTCACCTCTGCACAGCATTTTAGATCCCATTTTTTGAATAGCTTCAAATTATGCAGTGGCTGATGAAGATTAATCAGGTTTCCAATTACCTGCAATCAAAATGTTTGATTTTATAAAATACGAAGCAGAAATCATGAATACCTGAAATATACAAGTATATGGGCCATCTCTCCAGGGTGTAGTAGTATGACTGTGCTGCTCAGAAGAAATATCATACACCCTTATCATCATCTGTCCAAAATCAACAATTGCTGTGATCAGATGATTGTTGAAGAATATTGGGACTATAAGCAGAGTCAAACGATGATTTGACCAGTCAATCTTTAACAATTAAGTAAGCTTAGTATTCTGACACTGATCATCAAAATGTTACCTTGTATTTTTCGAAAAGTTCACAAATCATTGCTTCTCTCTGCTGTCCTCTTTTCAGAATCAGCTTTTCGAGATCATCGTAATTGATAGTATCACAGACATATATGCCAGTAATATTCAGGGGCTCCTGATAGCACTGAAAGTACCCATCCAGTATTCGGGGAGTGATTCTACCAGTGAAAATATTGGTCACGTCTTCCTGCTCAATCTTGATAGAGCGTAGGAGAAACTTGATTCCATCCTCCATTTCCTTCTGCATGTCTTTGATCTAGAGCGTGATTTCCTTGATCAGAAAATAATAACTTGGAAAGACAGAAAGTCAATACACATACCTCATGTTGCCATAGATGCTTCATACTCTCGAAATTCTCTCTCACACCAGTTAAATATTGAAAGTCCTCTACCTCTTGCTTCTCATCATTCATGCTGTCTTGGTCCACATCAATCATTTCCAGATCACGCATGAGCTCATCAACAACTGCTTCAGCATCTTCATCCCTGTGATTTCCTTCTGGTATGCTGATGTCAGAGATAGCATTTGACTCTGCCCTGGGAACTAAATTGTCTGTGGAGAAAAATTTGTTTTCAGACTCATGAACCTCTTCTGGAGCTTGTGAATTCTCCGCTCCCATGGCAGTTGATGCTTCCAATGTATCATTTGCAGAATTATCATATTCTATGGTTGGGATCAAAGAACTGGTCAGGTATTTAATTGTTGGCAAACTGAACCATGGATTTCCTTCCCAAGGTGTTCTATGAAAGTCTTTGAGTTTTAATTCTGCTTTAGAAACAAGAAGGGTAACTGGAGTGATGTCTTGTCTGAACTCTAAATTGAATTTCTTTGCAGCATACTCTACCTGGCCTTTTGTGAACCATTCCTGAGCTTGGGCTCCACCTCTGAGATGATAAATAACAGTACAAGTATTGTACCCCTTCTCTTGATACTTGGCAGGTAGCTCCGGTGAGACTCCTGAAAGAAGCCCATCAAGTGACTTATTCTCCCTGAATGCCTTTCCATCTTCATGCATCCCATCATAGAAAAATACTGCGGGCTTTCCTTGAGGTGTATCCATAGGTACGACAACTCTACACACATAATGGGAACTATTCATGAAAGCACGGCCCGTCATGTCGTAGATACAGTTCTTATCCTTGGCTTGTGTCCCAGATTTTGGATATAAAGTTCGAGGGAAATTCCATGCTTTCTGGTCTGTATCCATAGAAAAAATCAAGTATTCAGGAAGATTCATACACAAGTTGAATACTGATTTTATTCCAGAACAATATCCTATTCCATCGCATTGACGCCAGCAGTCAGGAGCAAATGAAGCATTCTGGCTTCCACTAGTCATTAATTGCAGCCACTTTTGAATATTCCCCTGGCATTGCTTGTATTCATCCTCAGTGGGTCTATGGGTGGTTCGAAGACAAACTGGATGAGGTGGAGTAATTTGCATGTGTGTTGGCATGCTTCGCTTTCCAGCAGCGTTTTCAGGAATGCACTGTTGAATCTTGATTACTTGCAAGCAAAAGAACCGGCTTAAATCTCTATCTGTGAGTGTGAGTCTTTTGGATCTCTGAAATTTGCCACAGCGTAACTTGTCATTGATATCAAAACAGGTATTGAGCCAGACCTATTACAGAAATCCGAGTCAGCACACACACACTATTCCTAATAATTGATAACTTACCATATCACTTTCCCATTCATAAGCAGCAACATTCATTCCATATTCCTTCTGTTTGATATAAATACATGTCTCATCTCTGTATTTCATTAACTCAACAGTCATATCGGGACCTCGCCTTGTATTCTCCATCAGAATTCGCCTTGCCTGGAGTGATTTGAGAACTGGCCCAAATGGGTGATTGTCATAGCTTTCAAACAGATTCTCAACCACATTCCAGTCAAAATTGAATGCCCAAAATAATAACTCAAATGATGTATCAGCCCAGCAAGAGTTGCGAGACCACTTGTATGACTGAAATGAGGACGCTTTTGGATAAAGAAGTAGGCGCTTCTTTCCATTCTGTGTCTGAATGGTTCCTTCTCCAAGAGTGGCCTTAGTTGACCCACTGGTTGGATAATTCCCTAAAATATCAGGTTGAGATTTTGCCGTGCTAATTCCATTTGAATTTCCCTCTGATTTTGAGGAAGCAACCACTTTACCCTGTGAGATAGCCCATGTATGCATTGCTTCAACTGCATCAGACTTATCTTCAGTAGCAAAACCCTCAATGATTCCATGCTGTTCTGAATACTCTCCGTCATCACTGCCTGAATTCAACTCTCTTGAAATATCTGATAACTCTGATGGTGAGACTTGTTCTCTCCTTCTCTTTTCCAGTTTTGTAACAGTGCGTTGCTTTTGCTGTTTCCTGTGAGTGACTTTGAGAAGGCGGTTATCGTCCAGTGGTCGTCCATCATTGTGGTAGCGTTTGTTCCGAGCGGCAATTGCAGATGCTGTCCGTGATTTCTTTGTCTGGTGGATTTCGGCTTTAATTTCTTGGCGCTTCAGTAATGGTGCCTTTCCCCAGCGCACAGGCCTGCCAACTAAATAAATGAAATGTTGAGAAAAACAAAAAATACAACATCTATACTTATTGAGTACTCACTTAATGCAGCATTATACAATTTTGATAGCTGTTCCACCCACTTGAAGAGTTTCCCTAGTCCCTCGAAAAAATTGTGATGCTTTCCCATTGCAGAATAGAGGCTGAAATGCAAGGCCTCCTCAGGATTTGTTGTTTCAGGAAGTGATTCCCATAGCGAATAGTCCATAATGTGTTGTGATTCGAAAATCATCACAGCGTGCTCTGGTCTCAGCCACCATTCTAGCCAAGGGATCAATTTTGGAAATTGAGATTTGATTGAAGAGACAACTTCAAGAAATGACTCAACATTGTCTTAATGAATAAGTGACTTAGCCAGGCGAGAAAATTCTTTCTGCTGGTCAACAGACACTATTGCTGCTATTCGTCCGACACGAGTTATGCTACTCCTGAAATGTTGCTGACAACCTCGTAGTAATTTAGCAGCCTTATTTCTGAGCTCTTCTACACTGCGTGTGTCATTACGCCTTTGCCAGAATCGGATAAAGGCTTGTATAAATCCATTTCTTTCTGTCTCACTGAAGTCCACAATCTGAGAAAGAATAGATGAGAAATTAATCTAGATGTAATTACCAACAACTATACCTGGGCAAAAATTTCATCAACCACAATCCTTCCTCTTTCTGCTGTTGCTTTTGCTATACCCTCCATCAGTGCAAGAAAATGATATTCGTAATGTGCAGCTGTATTTCCATTTGAGTAGCTGATAAGAGCAGGTACCCAACGAAGCAAGTTGACACAGAAAACAGAGCTCATAATGAGAACGGATGTTGAGATTTTCCACCAGCCATGAGCAGCATCACTAACTATCCCATTGAAAGGACCCTCAACTGCTGTTGCATCAAGATGAACTTGTTGGGCCATAAATGGAGTCTGGAGAGATACAACAGCAATACCAGCAAGCATAGTCTCAGAGACTACAAATCCTGGATAATTGGTCTGAAAATCGATAAAACGAGAGATGAAATCATCACCCATTCGGGGCTCATGTTTGTCAAGAATTTTTTTGCGGTCCCTTGCAATCCTGTCTTGATTCATCCAAACAGGATCAATATCTGAGACACTTTCCCCTGACTGAGTGTTCCCTGCTGCAAGGCCTGCTGGACCTACGTCCTTATTATCTTCAACCATTTCTGTAAATTTTTTCTGTGAGCCTTTGAGCGCATGCAATTGGTGAGGAAGTCTGGGATGATTATGATCCTCTATTCCATTGAAGTAGCGTACACCATCAGCCCATTTCACAATCATTGAAATATTGGGGCAGGGTATGTGGCTGAGAACAGAGCTGCATTCACATGTCCCATTGAGCTTTTGAAGCTGTTTAGTAATGGCAGACAGTGGCCCAGTATGTGGTCTCTTGACAATTGCACAGTCTGAATTATCACACCGGATATGCCCAAGGCATTTACGTTTTGTTCGTACACCATTTTCAAGTTGTTCCGCATTGACACTACTCTTTCTATGGTCCTTTGTATTGTACCCCACAGTGTTGGTGGCCCAGTGTACTGATAGCTCGTTATTCTCCTCGAATATCTCCCATGTAATGTCCATTGCAAAGTTTGCCTGAGGGAAACCATCCCATCCTTCACGTAAATCTTCAAATTCCAAGTAAATGGTCTGACTGTTGCAACAAGGACCAGTGAGAGGTACATGATGGGCTGATTTCCTAGTGCGCTTTTGAATGATGCTTTCAGTAACAGGAGGTTCCCGAAATGCAACACTGAGTTTGCGTTTCATTCCAGGGGCTTGATCTGAATCTGCTGTGTTTGATTGAGGAAAATTCTGAATTTCAGGATGGGCATAACCATTAAATGGTAAGCTGAGAGGTGCTGCAGAAAGACCTAAAAACAGGTGGTTGCTGGGTGAAACAATTGAAGAAGGTGCCTTTTCAGTGCCAATATTTGGCGGTTTTTTACGTTGAGGATCAATCCAATCAGCAATTTGTTGTCTGAGTTTTGCCTGATTTTAGAAGATGTCACTATGATTTGCATTAGGATATACTGCAGCATACCACTCACCAACATTGAAGACACAAAGGAAAGATAAATGACACAGAAATATTGGTGTGAGAATGCAAAGAGGTAGAAAGTGTCCAACGCACATGACAGTACTTTGTGATGTTGCCCTTGATGCAATCATTCTTGTGATTTTGTGAAGTTTTGCATCAAGCAACTGTTGCTTGACTGTTGCTTGATGTTGCTTTACTGTTGCTTGGTGTTGCTTTACTGTTGCTTGACATTGCTTTACTGTTGCTTTACTGTTGCTTGACCTGTTGCTTGAAAAGTTGGTGGCCCTGAGAGATCGGGGTAGATGGAATCAATGAGTGAATGTTCTGAGTCAACATTCATATTATTTCGCAACCTGATGTGATTATCTCCAGGTGAAAGACCTTGCCCATGGCCAACATCCAGTAACCACAATGTGAATGTTGCTTCCTCATCTGAGTTTTGTAGCCGCATATTCCATGTAAGGGTGAGAGGAGTGATAAGAGGCCATAGCTGGGATCGTTTCAAGCAAGCAGATACGATGTCCTCTTGAGAACCTTTGACAACGACTGGTAAGATTTGCTGAAAGTCCCTGCCAAAAACCATGGTTATTCCCCCAAATGGTCTCTCATCATCTCGGATGTCTTGGCATGTGTGATTGAGGGCTTCGAAAGCAAAACAATTCTGCATGGGACTCTCATCCCATATGATAAGACGGGTCTGACAAAGTAAATCAGCACATGCACTCTGCTTGCTGATATTGCAGAGAAACTCTTCAGTAAGGCCATCTATGGGAATCTTGAACATGGAATGAGCAGTGCGAACACCAGGTAATAGAAGAGCAGTGATACCTGTTGATGCAACACATAAAGTGATCCATCTCTGGGCACACACAGCATGGCAGAGTGTCTTGTAGACAAAGGTTTTTCCAGTCCCACCAGGGCCATTGAGAAAAAACAACTGGCCATCTTGGTCTTCCACCAACTTTATCACCTGCTCGAAAGCATCATGTTGCTCTGGGTTATCCTGCATGAGCTGAAGGTTATGCTCAGCCTTCTGCTGCTCAGCCTCCCAGTCATAGTCAAGCTGCTCTGCAATGAAAGGGTTGTCTGTCTGGGCAGCCCAATCTTGCTGGGGCAAGGGCATGCTTGGGAATTCCTGGAGGAAGTGTCCCGACTCCTGTAGAATACGATCCAGGAGAAAGAGACCATAGTCGTAGGCATCTTCAGCAGATGGATTGACATGGCCCATAACTCGTAGTCGATATTGCAAGTCATCGCAGATATGTTCCTGAAATTTGGCCCAGAGTTGACCAGGCTGCTGAGGACTGCAGAACAGCAAAATGGTTGCAAACATTTGACGAAGGCTGTGACCTGTTTGCATCTCTGATGCTTCCTCCAATGCATGCCGCCATTTGCCATCATCCTCCAGTAGACCCCGAGCCAGACATGCATCTCTGAATGTGTCATATGTGCATCCATGATAAGTCTGAACATCCTCCCATGACTTTGGACCCTTGACCACGGTCAGAAGTGTGCGTAAGTAGAACCGTTCTCTAGCATTTGGAGGGACATAATACATTTGCCCTAATGCCCAACCCCTCTCCTGTAACTTCCATTGCTTATTCTGGTCCTTCCACACAAAATACTGAGGGAACTCTTGATATGTATACTGGCGTGCTGTCTCTCTGAGGATGGGATCCACATTAGCTTTGAAAAAAGCTGTAAGCTGGCTCTTCTCTTCACAGATGTGATGACGGAGGATGTCAGGACATTTGTCAGGGTTGAAACAAACCAAATGTTCACCTGGACAATGGATCGCCAGGCGCACCACATTCGGTTCTTGGTCGTGAATATCAAAGTAGAAAATATGCCAAGAAGTAGCGGCCTTCTTTGTACTGCTCAATCTTGTTCACAATTTGAAGTGCCAATGTCCCATGGTCAGGTCCCTTGTTGATGTACTTGATGGTGTATTTGACCATCTTGAAAGATGTTGCACACTCCACATTGATATGGCAGCCATACTTCACTGAGAGGTAAGGGTTGTAAGGGACAATCCAATGGTTAGCCATCTTGTGCAATCCGACTTCATACTCCTGTCCATCATCCGGCCTATAGTAGAGAGGATAGCCCTCTTCATCCATGGTTGTATGTGACTGGAAAGCTTTTGGAAATCCTTTCGTGCATTTGCCATTTTCCATGCATGGAGCAAGTGGATTCTGTCAAGGTTATCTGTACACTCAATAACCACCCAAGTCACACAATACGAGAAAGCCGGTTACGAGAGAATAGATTGATCAAAGAGATAAAAAAAGATAGAGAGAGATAGAGAGATGAGGTAGTAAGCTGACTAGGCTCTACACTGTGTAGTAATAGTACGGAGCGGAGACGAATTGAACGAACTAAGGAATAGGTTACAAAGATCACAGGTATATAAGTAAAACATGAACAGATGGGAAATAGTGAGTAATAATAGACGGTATCATGTGGGGACGTCAAGGGCGAGAGAGTAATGAGTTAAATATGGATAGATGAAGGTACCGGATCATAAGAAATGATTGACAGTGAGAATATCCGTGGAGATAAGAATCGGAGGAGATAAGAGTGAGTCATAGATCTGTAGAGATGGTAACTATAGACGATGATGGAAAATGGTTGATGTTTACAGGGTTAAAAGTAAATAACGTGAGAAATAGGTGGTAAAGGAGAAGGAATGGAAAGGAAATGAATAGGCGGGGAGCGATTCATGACATTACCCCCTCTTTAAGACGAGCTTTCACTGGAGCTCAGCAAGGTATTAGTCCAGTGTTTCGCCCATTGTTTGCGTAGTCGTCTGTCCAATTCTCCCTGTTCTGGCCAATAGTCCATTAAGTCGCCCCATTCTGTTGTGTTGGTTGCAGTACCCCAACCTGGTCCACTTCCACTCCATCCGTCATCGTCGCTATTTTCCAGGAAGATGTGTGCCCCCCATACGGAGCCGTATCCTGATCCAAGATTTCCTCGGTGTTCTGCCCATAAGGATGTCCGATGAGCCACACATCTAGCTCTATGGCCTGTCCCCAATATACATTGCCCCGGTCCATCCTCTCCTCCCCATGTGCAGCGTCTACATCCGTGGTGAGGTCCTTGGTGTTGTTTCGAGAGTCGACATTGACGTCCTGAACGTCGTCCATATGTACAGCGCCCTCTGTTAGTTGGGCGTGTGAGAGCTGTGTCTTGGGCAGTAGAGGTAGTAGAGGGAGTGGTTGACATTGCGATAGCGGGAGTACAAGTCGTTGTAGTTTGGCTGGTGGTGATGGGTGTTATCCTGTCGTTCTCCGTTATGGAGAGGGGTTTTTTATCGTTGTTGGCTTATGTGACGTAAGTATCGAGTGAAAAGTCAGGTTATCGTTCGGAGACGAGTTTGACAGTAAACGCTGTCTACTGGTGTCGTTGAGGTGAGGTGTTAGTTAACGAGGGAATGCGATCGATGAATGATGACGGAATTCTGAATTCAGTTGCCGAGTGGGGTGGGAAGGAGGACATAGAATACCAGCGATTCGTGACAATGTTTCTCCTCGGAGTTATGCTTTCGTTTGAAGCACATGAGTACTTCGCCATATATCTTCTATGGCGATTCCCAGTGAACGCACTGTTGTTCCTGGGCGTATCAGGTTTTTTGGTCGATACGCATTTGGGTGCTGTTGGTGGAAGGTTTTGATCATCTCTTTCACCTTCGTCAATCCTGATGCTGGTTCCCATGAATTCTGAGTCAGCATAGTCCAATCATTTGACAAGGTATTGTACTCCTCGGTGGTTCCTTGTTGGTTTCAAATCTAGAATTGCTTCCACATCATATTCATTGTCTTTGGGAAGTAACTTAGCTGGTTCTCCCCGGTAGTTCACTCCGTGAGCTTCGGTTTCTTTGTACGGCGATAGGAGTGAGGAGTGGAACACTGGATGAATGCGCCAGGTATTCGGTAATTTGAGTCGGTAATTGACTTCACTGATAACGTCAGTGATTTCGAATGGTCCGTGACGACGATTTGCCAACTTAGCTTTTGGCCTCGTTGTCTTCAGATTCTTTCCGTCTAGCAACACTTTGTCCCCAACTTTAAACTTCCTCCCTTCGTTCGTATAGTCCTTGTTTTGTTCCTTCATCAATTCTGCTGCTGTCGCCAGACTTGCTTTTAGTTCTTCTCGGAGAGTATCCAAGTTTTGAAGGCGTTCTTTGACCTTTGGTACGTGTGAAGTCGGATTGATGGAAGGGAAGAGTCGGGGTAGATATCCATGGAGCAGTTCAAATGGCGATTTCCCGGTTGCTGAATGAACTCGTGTGTTGTGGCAAAATTCGGCGTAAGGTAGGTATTTAACCCAATCATCTTGGCGATAGTTGCAGAAGGTTCGAAGGTACTGTTCTAGTTCTTGATTGAACCTTTCTGTCTCGCCATCTGTTTGTGGATGATAAGCTGTACTGAGTGCCGAAGTGATACCTAACTTAGCGTATATTCCTTTCATTACTTGGCTTGCGAATTGAGGGCCGCGGTCAGATATCATTTTGTCCCACAAGCCATATCGTCGCCAGGTGTTGTTGAATAATAGGTCAATTGTCCCGTCGCTATCGATATCCTTTCTGCATGGAGAGATGACGACCGTTTTCGTTGAACGATCAACTGTGACATGAATTGCATTAAAGCCGTCACATTCTGGCAGATCCGTGATGAAGTCGGTTGTAATTGTGCCAAAGGGTCGTTCCGGTATCTCATTCGGCATCAGTGGTACATGCGCCGGGTGGTTATTTGCCTAGGTTAACTGACAGGTAGCGCATCCTTCGACATAGTTACGAACGAATACTGACATACCAGGCCACCAGAATTCTCTACTGACAAGTTCGTACGTTTTGAATCGTCCCGGATGTCCTGCGGTAAGGCTGTCGTGATGCATTTTAACAATTTCTCGTCTGAGTTGTTGGTCATTTGGGATGTAGATCTTCCCTTGGAACAAGATGATTCCGTCTTCGTAATTCCATTCCTGTAGATTTTTCGCCAGCGCACGTGGTCCGTTGTTAAAGATGGTTTGTAACGCACTTACAACTTCAGCATCCCTTTCCAGGCATTCTTTAATCCGCCTTTTCAACTCTGTATCTCCCATTGCAGTTACTGTTCCTGGCCTCATTGCTCAAATCCTGAAGAACCTCGGGTCAAGTGGGACCCTATCTTTGTTGTCGTTCTCGACCCCCTCTTTATGATCTGATCTCCGAGAGAGTGGGTCGCTTCGGTTAAGTTTTCCGGGTTTATGAGTGAGCGTAAAATCGAATCTGGTCAGGAACAAGGCCATTCTTGCTTGTCGTCGGCTAAGTTTCTGAGCGGTGGTGAAGTATCTAAGGTTGTCATGATCGGTCAAGATTTCGATGGTATGTGGTCCGCCCTCCAGGTAGTGTCGCCAGGCTTCAAGTCCGCGTATGATCGCTAACAATTCTTTATCGTGAATGTCATAATTCCGTTCGGTTTTGGACAGAGCTTTTGACAGGTAGGCTACCGGATGCCATTTATCGTCCGGTCCTTGTTGTTGCAAGATACCTCCTGTAGCGTAGTCTGATGCATCAACTTCTACTCGATACAGTTTAGAATGATCAGGCATGAGGAGGACTGGTGAAGTCGTAAACATATCTTTGAGTGTTTGAAAAGCTTCGTCAGCTTCATCGGACCATTTCCATGGGTGATCCTTTTTCGTGAGATCGAACAGTGGTCGTGCAATTTTTGAGAAATCATGTATGAAACGACGGTAAAAGTTTCCAAAGCCAAGGAATGATTGTACGTCTTTGACGTTGCGTGGGATTGGCCATTTGGTCACGCCTTCGACCTTGACTGGATCCATCGCCAGCGTATTGTGTGAAACGATAAGGCCGAGGAACTCTACTGAATCGGTTTTGAAAGTGCACTTTTCCGGTTTAGCGTACAGATCATTGTCCTGGAGGCGTGCAAGTACTTGTTTTACCATGTATCGGGGTTCTTCTAGTGACTCCGTGAATATGAGAATATCGTCCATATAAATCACGACTTCTCTGGAGTCAATCAGGTCCTTGAATAGAGTGTTCATCATTGCTTGGAATGTAGCTGGAGAGTTCATAAGACCGAAGAACATCACCGTTGGTTTGAAGAGACCGCAGTTGGTTTTAAACACCGCTTTCCATTCATCTCCCTTCTTGATGCGTACGTCGTTATATCCCCATCTGAGGTCGATTTTGGAGAACATCCGTGCCCCCTTTAGTTTGTCTACGAGTTCCGATATGAGCGGTAGGGGGTATTCGTTTTTGATGGTCCCTCTGTCTAAGGCACGATAATCCTGTACTGGTTGTAGTTTTCCGTCTTTCTTTTTTACAAAGAAGAAAGGACTTGCCATAGGAGATTTCGACGGTCTTATGTATCCTTTCTCTAAGTTTTCCTTGATGAATTCATCGAGTTCCTTTTGTTCATTTGGGGATAAAGGATACGTTTTGCAGGGGCATGGTTCAAAGTCCGGTTTTAATTCGATAGCATGATCCCATTCGCCACGTTTAGGTAATCATTCTGAGGTTTGTTTGTCAAAGACTCGTAAGAACTGATGATATTGCGAAGGAATCTTATCTTTAAGAGGTATATCGACCTGGACGTTCTGAGCTGCCTCTGCAAGTTCTTGTGCCTTTGTGAACCCCGCACGGATGTTCAGGTTTGGTGTTCCTGATGTTTCCTCGTCTATTCTTTCCTCGTTCCCCAACAGTTCTTCCATTGCGTCTTGTTCCCATTGTTCTGGGACCGTATCTCTCCCACAATCGTCTTCAGTAAAGATCGCCGTTACCTCCGAACTTCAATGGAAGGATCGAATAGGAATCCGACGGCGTCGCCCTGCAATTTTTGATTGGGCAACTGGTTTGAATTGTCCAATTGGTTCCAACCATTTGACTTGGTAATCTTTGTGGTGGGTTCTTGGATCGACGACTGTGGATTTCAAAGGTTTTGTTTTAGTTTTCAAATGGAGAATGGGGGGGTTCGCTATGATACACGTTTCTGGGCATCTGGTCATGCCTATTCGCGAGTCCGACCAATCTATGTCTGGGTTATGTTCTTCCAACCAGTCGGTACTGAGGATTATATCATGATCCCCGATGTCCATCACGTAGAACTCGGCCTTCTCCTCGTGGTATGCTTTGTTGTCTCGGGAATAGATACGGAGATTTTGGATGGTGTATTCTCATACCCATCCCATGGTGTTTTCGGAGCCGTCAACGTTTCGTACTGGGAACGGTTTTTTGATAGGAAGAAGGGTGAGTTGATGTTTTTGTGCGAACCTTCTGCACTGCTGTCTATTAGGGCATTTGCGTCGATTTTTCTGCCAGTAACCTTGCCGATTAATTCAGTTTTGAGTGTGATCAATGGTATCTGTCGGTTACAAGTGATTGCCGACATTCTTAGTTCTGAAGGAAAGACTCATTCACTAGAGGGGTATAACACACTATATCGATTGTTCTTTAACTGTCCGGTGTACTGTTCTACTCCTACTGACGATGTAGCAGAGGAGTGATTCAAAAATCCAATTTAGACATAATGTCTTTTAAATAGACGGTTGCTTGTTCCTTTTCTTCCCCTTCTAATCCTTTAACCCTGTTAACTATGTCAGAAATATCCTTGATCGTGTCCCGAGATGAAGATGTCTGAGCTACCGTTACCGGTGGTGAAGATGCGGTTTCGGCTGTTTGGGAAGTGTTTTGAGATGACGTTTTTGGGAACGTCAGACATTCGTTGCTCATGTGTCCAGTCTGTCTACATGCGAAGCATGCTCCTAGTTTTCGGAGTCGGTCTCTTTCATCAGGTGTCAGCTTGGGCAAAGGAGTGAAAGATAAGTTACCACCTGGTCCCATATTCATAAGCGCATTGACGCTTGCTACCGTTCTTCCCTGAGATGGACCTGGACTACTCTTCGATGTTGAAGTAGTTTTCCAGTGCCCTTGTCTTTCCCGCTCCTTCAACCATTCTAAATGGAGTTCTACAGCTCTTTCCTTGTATTCCTCGAAGTCATCCCACTTTGGATACGTTCTTCCGACTGCCTCTCGGAGTTTAGGTGGTAATCCATCCTGATAAAATTCCAACAATGCTGTTTCTCCGAAGTTGGATTCTTCTCCGTATGTATCGAAGATGCTGTTGTAGCTGCTGATATCCGTCCCTTTCATTCTAGCAAACTTGATCTTTGTTCTCGCCACATCTTCTGAGGCAAGAGCTTTGAAATCCCTTTTGAACCTATCACGTATCTGTTTCAAAGTTATCCATCTACATTTCTCAGGCATGTTCTCCAATTCCTCATCTTCTTCATCTTCATCTTGTTCTATTAATCTCTGCGTTGCCCAATCTCCTCCCTTTTCTCCTGTAAAGAATGACAGGAATAACGAGACCTGACTCTCCTCAGTAGGATACTTGCTTTTATTCATACACAGATAGTTGTTAAACAGGGCCAGCCATCGTTTTGCCTCACTGCGTTCTCCATTGAAGGCGTTGGGTTTCCTTCCTCGTTCCAAAGTGCCATTCGACCCGATAGGAGGTGTATCAGCCATGACTGAGTTGTTTGGATCTGATGGATCTGGAGAAGGAGGTGTAGGAGGACGACGAGGGGCTACAGATGGTCCTTCAGCGGACGGAATGGTGGGAGAAGAAGGGGGGGGAGTGGGGTTGTCTGGTTCTGACGGGTTATTGGGAGGTGTTTCTGGTACTAGGTTAGATTCAGAAGGTTGGTTGGTAGGTGTAGAGGTTCCTTGGTCTGATTCAGTTTTAGGATTGGGTTTTGGGTGTGCTTTTTGAATTGCAAGTTCTTGGAGTTGGGTTATGACATGTAGCCCACTTGGGATCTCTTCGGCAGCAAGTTGTTGAGTGTTATATCTGTTTAGGCACAGTTGTACGGTGCACGGAATCCAAGGATCGTCACCGTTTTCGGGGAAGTAGGCGGCGTCTTGGGATGATGAGGGGTGGAATACATGTGGTTGGTTGGCACAGTGAAGGTTCAGGTCTGCAGATGCAGATCGTCAACTGGTCATATACTAATTCTTCTTTAAGCCAGGTAATTGGGTCCTAGGATAAAGGAGGAGGGTAGCCCGTAGTCGGGGGAAGGTGATGATAGAGAGTAGTCGACGTGTTCTCTGAGGAATAGAGGTCCTCTAATCTGAACCACAGTTTCTCCTGTATTGGAGTCCTCTTTCACTGTTATGTATGAAAATATCGAGAGGACTACGTCACCTGAGATAAGTTTCCACACCCAACGTCTTGTGCAGATGAAGTGTCGGTCGAAACTCCAAGGATTCGCTCGTATGTTTCTTCCATGGGAGACCCAGTATTCGGTGTGTAAGATGTCGAGAGGGAGGGGGAATGGAACCCGTTCGTAGTCAGAAGGGGTTACAGCGGGTTCGAAGCGAATTTGGGAGAATGGGGTAGACAGGGTGAAAAGGATTTTTAGGATTTCAATTACAGAGTCAGTCGACCACCCTACTCGAATCGGCGAGCCTGGTTTTATGTCTCGAAACTGTGTAGATGGAAGATGACCTCATGCAACAACTCCTTGAGATTGTTCACGCCTGCCAACCTGTGAGGCTCCTCACACAGGGTAGTGTCGATGGGCTTGGGGGCACCGTAGGGGAAGGATGGAATAATAGGAAGGTTTAATATGATGGAAGGATTCGTGTTGAGTTGTGAGGTGGGTGTATGGGAGTTCGTTCAAGTGTCAAGGTTATCTGTACACTCAATAACCACCCAAGTCACACAATATGAGAAAGCTGGTTATGAGAGAATAGATTGATCAAAGAGATAAAAAAAGATAGAGAGAGATAGAGAGATGAGGTAGTAAGCTGACTAGGCTCTACACTGTGTAGTAATAGTACGGAGCGGAGACGAATTGAACGAACTAAGGAATAGGTTACAAAGATCACAGGTATATAAGTAAAACATGAACAGATGGGAAATAGTGAGTAATAATAGACGGTATCATGTGGGGACGTCAAGGGCGAGAGAGTAATGAGTTAAATATGGATAGATGAAGGTACCGGATCATAAGAAATGATTGACAGTGAGAATATCCGTGGAGATAAGAATCGGAGGAGATAAGAGTGAGTCATAGATCTGTAGAGATGGTAACTATAGACGATGATGGAAAATGGTTGATGTTTACAGGGTTAAAAGTAAATAACGTGAGAAATAGGTGGTAAAGGAGAAGGAATGGAAAGGAAATGAATAGGCGGGGAGCGATTCATGACAGATTCAAGGCACCACATGGACCATGGACCATGCACTTCTTTACAATGTTGAATAGCTCTAGCTCCTTTTCAGGATCAGGCCACTGAGCCCAAATTGTTGTATCGATATCATGAGGGCTAAGCAACTTATACCTGTGCTGCAGGAATATAAGGAGGTGCATATGGGGTAGGCCACGCTTTTGGAATTTGATAGTGTAGATATAGGCTGATATGGGTCCAAATACCTGCTTTATGTCTCGCAGTAATGAATCTCTCTTCAGCTTGAATACACGGGTGACCAGATCAGGGTGATCCAGTGGTGTCTGTCCTGAGTGTAGCTTGCATTTGATCTCTGGCCATGTAGGATCCACAGTCATGGTGATGAAAAGGTCGACCTTCTTGAAGTACAGTGGCCAAAAAAATTGTCCACATGTTTGGCACTTTTGGAAAGATTGCTGATTTAAGAGCTATTGAGCAGAAATCTCAAAACATGGCTGGTGGTAGCAAGAAAGCCTTTGATTAGAGCTACAATAATCTGTCTGTTTTGTCTTATTTGGCCAAATATATGTGGAGTTATGATTGATTTAAAACTGTATGTCATTTGGACAATTTTTTGAGTTGCCACTTCAAAATCATTATTGCAATAACCTGATGTGTTATACATGATGTCATGGGTGGAGCTGTACAGTAATGTGATGTATACACCACAATGATGTCATAGCTGCCAGCTGGAGCATACATAGCAACATACAGATGCTCTACAGCCTCTATGAAAATCATGGGGTCCCTCATATCAGCCCAGAAAGACAATCTCTACTCTCTCCTCTTAACTGCCTCTCCATCTGCAAAAATTGCAGCTCAGACTGGAGTATGGAAGCCAAGAGTTGCTTTTGTGGCTTAAAAGACAAATACAGACAATGAGAACAATACAGCAGGGTGTCCTAGGAGGCTCTCTACTACTTGTGAAGAGGTTAGATTGGAAAAAAAATCCATTCTGGTAAAGCCAGATTGCTACACAAGTGGCCTGAAACATCAAGGCTCTTCTTGGACAACCTGTCCCAACCTATAACAGCCAAAACATTCCTGAAAACGTCTTGTGGTGATCTCCAAAACACAGAACAAGTGCAAACTTACAGTGACTTGCAGCAAGGCTCACTTGAAGTTTGCACAGATGTAAAAAGACCGGGCTGTAGAAGGCTAGAAGTGGGTTATTTTCTCAGATAAGACCAAAACCAATTATTTTGGGGCAAATATGCCCCAGCATGTGTGAGAAAAGAGAGATAAATTCATGGTACAGCAAGATGTGACAGAAATGATGACATTTGAGAGAGAAAATGACATGATGGGGTAGGGTATGGGGCAACAGTAAGCAGTAAAAATGGTCCAGATGAAGGGGAAGATAGATTGCAAACACTATATGACCATCTTAAGTAACAAAATCCTGGAAAGCATTAATAATATGGGAGTTGATCCAGAGGTGGCCATTTTTCAGCTGGGTATTAACTTTCTAAAGTGCTATATCCAATGGTTTCCTTTATCAGAACATGTCTCTCTACCTTTAAAAGCAACACTCTGCTTTCATACTTCAGTCTGAGCTGAAATTTTGATAGAGGGAGGAGCAGTTTGGAGGAGAGAGTAGAGATTGTCTTTCTGGGCTGATATGAGGGACCCCATGATTTTCATAGAAGCTGTAGAGCATCTGTATGTTGCTATGTATGCTCCAGCTGGCAGCTATGACATCATTGTGGTGTATACATCACATTACTGTACAGCTCCACCCATGACATCATGTATAACACATCAGGTTATTGCAATAATGATTTTGAAGTGGCAACTCAAAAAATTGTCCAAATGACATACAATTTTAAATCAATCATAACTCCACAGATATGTGGCCAAATAAGACAAAACAGACAGATTATTGTAGCTCTAATTAAAGGCTTTCTTGCTACCACCAGCCATGTTTTGAGATTTCTGCTCAATAGCTCTTAAATCAGCAATCTTTCCAAAAGTGCCAAACATGTGGACAATTTTTTTGGCCACTGTATCATGCAATCGCCATGGCATCCTGATAGTGTAGATGCATGTGTCTTGGTCCACCAATATAGGACGAAGGAAGGATAACCCGCTGCCCAATGCTGTTTACATCAGCATCCCTGTCTAATGCATCCTCCAGGCCTTGATACAGAGCAGCACGCAACTTGTCCTGATTGTTGCTGAGGTAATTAAGACGGTTCTGGTCAGCACTGGCCCAAAGATCAACAGCATAACACTGCATGAGTCAACCACCATGGAGAATGGTTGAAAACTTGTTTTGTCGCAGATGCAGTCAAAAGGATGCGTAGCAAGTCTGAGTGAGTTGTTTGGGTTCATCCTCATCAGGTTGGTGTAACCGAAGATCCCAATGCCATCCAGGCTCGCCATGAGGAAACAACAGCATGTAGTGAAGGGGCATGTAAGCAGCATGCCCATCACTGACCCTCTGCAAACCACCACCCTCCTCATCACGTAGACAGAGGATAATGTCTCAGTGATCCACTCCTTGCTTTCCATCAGGTACTATCACTGCAACTTTGTCAGCAGTTGGGAGATTGTAATGGCGTCGATCCTGGCCTGGCTGTACTCAGGAGAATCTTGTATACATGTTGATAGATTTTGGAATAGGGGTTCACATTCTTCAGCAGCCTCTGCAGACCCTCCATAGTGTCTCAGCAAAGATTTCCATTTCAATGTATACGGTATTGAAGGGCAGCATGGGGATCAATGATGTAAAGCTGAGCATAGGATGGAGCATGGCCTTGACGGGGTAGAAGAGAACCGGAAAGATGCTTCAATTCTCTGTGTATGCAGAAGATGGGGGGACCAGGACTGTGGTGATTGACGCTATCATCAACTGAGACTCCAACCAATGTGAATGCCAGAGCAGCATTGTATTGAGTGATGTTCTCATGGAACTCCTTGGCTTGGCTATCATGGCCAGTGTAAAGATGCGCCAGGTATTCTGGAGGAGGCTCAAGCAACGGTATTTGAACCTGGCCATGTTTACAACACATGCTGAACTCTGGAGAAGCTCGGGATGGTTTGGAGAGCTTCTCATCTAGCCAATGTAGAGCACCACAATGGTTGCAGGAGTACTCCATTCTACCGAGGTCATGACGGGCAACAAGTTCGATGTAAGGGTGGCAAGCAGCACAGAAAAGGCCAGACGTCCCCAAAAAGGCAGTATAGTCGGGATTGAACCCTGCTTGGACTTTAAAGCATCATCAGTAAGTGCAGAGACAGAGATACAAAAAAAAACCTACCGACTGGACAATGTTCATCTTCAGCAGTTGAGACTTGACTTGATGCTGGGGTGGGTAGAAGTTGGGGATGAAAACGATGATGGAATGGCAAGACCAGGAGACGTCAACGTGGAGTGTTGCTGACATCATTGAAAGGTTGGCATATACAACTTGAGCTGGTCTGGAAATTACAAATCAGGTTAGTGAATAGCCTTGATATGTATTTAAATACATACCAAATGGGTAGGCGAAGGAGGAGGACTGCTTGGAGAATGCAGTAATGACTGAAGTAACTGTTAGTCTGTGTACCATGGACCAAAGTGTTTATATATGTACCAAGTCATCTTGGATGAGAGGTTGTCCTGTACTGTTACCGGTAGAGCAGAAAGGATCCTCGTCATCCATATGGATCTCATTTTGGTTCTGTAGAGTTGGAAGAGTTCGTCTTCTCCGTGGACTGATCTGAGTGTCTTCGATAAGTTGAGCTTGCCTGAATGCATATCGGATATGCCTTTGATGGCATTGAGGCATGTTGGGAGCATTGGATGATGACCTGCACATGCAAGGTAAAATGAGTATGAAGTGGGCTGGAAAGTACTTACATGAACTGCTGGATATGGTCATGGAAGGAAAGGAAAGCTGTGTTACCAACGCGTTACAGCCAGGACCTGTTCAAGCTATTTCCAACCGCGTTATGTCTAATGAACATTTCAGAACTTTCCAGGCAAAAACCACCGGCTCACGGCATCAGCCTCAGACGTGTTTAAAATTGCATGTTGGGGGCATTGGATGATGACCTGCACATGCAAGGTAAAAATGAGTACGAAGTGAGCTGGAAAGTACTTACATGAACTGCTGGATACAGTCATGGAGGGAAAGGAACACTGCATTAGTGATGCGTTACAGCCAGGACCTGTTCAAGCTATTCCCAACCGCGTCATGTTTCAGAACTTTCCAGGCAATAACTACATCAGCCTCAGACATGTTTAAATTTTTAAAAGTAAAATCTATTCAGCAATGGTAATGATAAAGCAAACTACTTAGAGCTTGGCTATGGGGTACATCCACCCTGGGATATGAAGATGAGGTAGACTGTGTTTCTGAAAGGAATCGAAGATTAGTGCCATGACAGAAACAACACAATAAGGCAAACGTACCATGACGATGTGGCGTCATTGAGTATCCCTGTTCCTTGCCTGCTCTGCATGCAAACATTGCTCCTCTTCAAATGGTAGCAACATTGGAAGATCGTCGAATGAGTGGTTCGAAGTGTTGAGGGAGAGGTCAGCACTGGATCTACAAAGACGTTGAGAGAAATTAAACATGGAGACTGTGAACACTCACAATGGCAAGGGAACGGAAGGATTAGTCTGACCGTGCATGTTTGTTGAGCTTGACAAGGACTTGGACCCTTTTAAATGCGTCGCGTTGTTGAGAAAAGTAAGGAAGATTCTAGAAGTGGCACAGATGAGAAAACTGTTGACCCCAAGTCACGGTCCTTCGACCTGCCTGCCCCGACGACGTTGGCAAGAGCAGGCAAATTAGGGCGGCCTTCAAGGGTCCTTCAGAATGGCCAGCGAGGGAGGAAGGCACTGGGCAGCTGCATGGTAAGGAAGGAAGCGGGGACGCGCCAGTGAGGCAACTGGCAACGCTTGCGAGGGTCACACGATGATCATGATATCAGCAACGATGACGCAAGGGTCAGATGTAAGCGGCTGCGCGCTGGCCAATCAGATTGCAGGTTTGTCTCGAGACAAAACGGGACAAACAGTAGTCCTTTGTATATATGATGACTAGCCGTGACCCGTGCGATGCTATAGCTACGGGAATTTTCCGATTTCATAAGATTAAGAAAAAGTGACTCGTGCTATGCACCGAAAGTAAGCCATGCTTCTAGATGATAGTAAGTAAAGACTGCACTGTACCACGCTGCGAAAGAAAGGCCCCTGCAGCCGCCGACCACCTTCGTCGGCGGCTCTGAGGCCCCGTGCAATGCTTCAGATCTAGAATGAGGGAGAGATCTCGCTTCTTGCAGCCTCATCTCCCCCATACCCATATTATTCCTACCCACACAATTAAATAATAAGGTAACTGAGCCCTGGTTGAGCCCTAGCTGTACCATGATACAAAACTAATAAGCCTCTAGTCTCAAAGCAATACAGAAGCCTGATGTAGATTGAATCAAAGTCTCTCGCAGTGCTTTCCCACTAAGCAGTGTTCCTCCTTCTTGCCCCACTCCACCATGCTTGTATCCCCCCTTTTTATCAGCCTTTTGTAGTAGAAACAGAACCTGAAAGAAGTGAAGTTCTCCTTATCCGTTGATACTTAACTGTATTACACTGCTGCTCTGAAGATTGCCTCAACTTGCTACAATTTTCTTGCCTGTGGAGAGCATTGGCTCTAGTACTTCTAGATAGGATTGGCTTCAAGGAAAAGGAAAGCATTGGCTTGCGATGTTAGTAATAGCAGGAAGAGACCAATCCGTCGGAGCACTCAGCAATCGCTTAAGCGAGGCGGAGCGGTGACGCAAGGGGCAGATAGCGTTAGCCAATCAGGTTTAAGATTTGTCTATAGGACAAACGGTCGTCCTTTGTAGTGTTGATGATACATAGACAAGGGAAAGGGAATGGGAAAGGGGAAAGGGAAGGGAGGGGGAAGGGGGGAGATTAGTTAGATTACACTGCTCCGGAAAAGGGTTCTGCGATGTGCGGGTACTCTCTGTGGACCCAAAGTAGGATACAGCAGGATACAAGTAGCTACAGTAGGGGCGAGCTCGAGGTAGACCTTCTACTTAGCTACAGGAAGGGCATTGCGCAGCAATTACTACATACATGGAATCTGGATATGGAATTATGAAAGCGGCAAAATGAAAGGGAGAGGAAGGAGATAGAGCGGTGCTGAGGGATGTAGGCACCAAGCGAGCCAATCCCGAAAGCCCTGCAGACGAGCATACGCCCCCCTGCAGTCCAGTCGTCCCAGACTGTTTTTGACGGCCTAGACTCGCAGAACCCGGAATAGGGGACGCAGATAACCGGCTCGCTTTCCGTACCCTGAAATGATTTTGGGTACAGAAGTGATAGATTTCGAGATGCGAAACTTTGTCCATTGTGCCTTTACGCCTTCGTCTCCCTTAATCAAATCTGTACAGTGGACACTTGTATATACTGTATTCATTAATATGTAGTCGCATTTGCTATTTGTGAGGGGAAACCTTTGCCGGATGCTGAAAACACAATGAAAACATCAAAAAAAAAGCCGTTCCGCGAGCGTGACAGAAGTGCAAGGCTAAAATTTTGTGAAGCTTCATATAGCGGCCCCTACGACTGATCTTATTCGTATCCAACGTTTTCCTGGCTTAAAATCCGAGTGTTGTGCTTTTGTACGCAGCAATGGAAGTGAGTACCCACTGGAGAAGGGCCTCGTGCCGAAGCGCCGACCTTGCTTGCTCTTGACAAGTACTGTGTCGAAGTATGCTGAGCTGCGAGCTCTTTCGCTGAATGTTTTCTTGATGATGACAGGCTGCAGTCACGGTGCAGCTACTAAAGGACGCGTCATGATGTTGCTGTGAAGAAGGGCAGAAGATCTAGACCGCATGACATCATTGTTTGTACATGTGGACGATAAAGGTCGGCAAGGTGATCTATCCGAGCATTGCCGCGTCCTTGCCGAAACTGAAGTGTGTCCGGCATCTGTCTGTAACAGCTGTAAGTGTGACGTGATCATAATACTCCTTGTCTCCTTACCACCACCATCCCAGAAGGCTTCTCTTAATCCTTAATACCTAATCAACTATGTCCTTACTGAAGCGACTGGGTTTCTTCCGTACTTTCTACCTCTTAATCTTTGTCTATGGCGCCCTTCTCCAATCCCAATACCCCTTTACCTCCCTCCCCTTTGGCATCGGCATCTCCGACTCTCTCAAAGACTCTTTAAAGGACCAAACCGCTACCATCATCCGCTGGGAAGGGCTAACAGGCATAGCCTACATCCTCCTCATTGTCTTCACCGCTACTATCGTCCTCTTCATCCGTTCTATCATCCTCCTCGCTATGCGCTTCCGTCCGGCGTTTAAGGCCAAAGTCGAGGAACACCGTCAAGCGAGACGAGAGAGGATTCAGGCTCTGAGGGATTCCGGAGAGCTTCCCAGTGCTAAGAGGTCGAAACGGTCTATTATCACGGAGTGGGCTGTTACCGTCACTCTCTGTATCGCTTGGATTGTCAACGATGCGGTGTTTAACCGCCCTAGCGATACCTCCGTCGTTGAGGGCGCTACGACCCGAGTGCTTAGGAATGCTTCCCTCATGGCTGTCATCGTCGCTATCGAAATACCTTTCTTATTCCTCTTCGTCGTCCTCGCGGCTGCGATCAAAGTCTACCGTGCCCGCAGAGGACAGATTCGTTTGGAGGGTAACGAGGAGTTGATGATTGGGACTCCTGTGGAAGGACAGGAACAGGGGCAGATGATACAGGTTAAGACGTTTCATCATGGGTTAGAGGAAAAGTTGATCGAGTTTGATGAGGACGTGGAGAAGATCTCGGAGAAGATACAGTAAAGGGATTAGTATGGGAGAATCAGATTGGCGCTGGTCGTTATTATCCCTATTTAGCCGGACTCTTGACGATTAGGCTGGACTTGTCAAGTAACGCTTATCTATTCGCAAAAACTAATAGTAATGTGCCAGTTGGATTGTTTATGAATATACATATCGTACAGGACGCAGCGTCAGCATCTTTTGAGGTCACAGTTGCATACATTAAGGTGTTAATGCCCGTCAGAAGATCCAGCATCTTTCGTAGTAGTCAACGTAGCTGGATCGTCCGCTACAGACGATTTCTCGAATTTGCAATCATTGGACATGTACGAGGGGACTCTCATGGCCTTGATCACTGCATTCCATTCCTGTACATATTTGTACACAGGACGATGTCGTTAATCGAATCGTTTGGAGGATGATGGGATGAGAAAAGTTGTCAAGACGAGGGGTAGGTACTACTAGTAGCCCTCTTAGCATGTACCGTAGATAGTCCTACTACTGCTGAGTATAAGATGCTAGAAGCCTACCATTGTAGTACCAAAGGACGTGCGAGCGCGACGCGTCAGTCCTGTGCATGTGCCTCGGAGTCACCGTGACGTTTGTTGTCATCTCAATGGACTCGTACGACGACGATATCGCAAGGTGAGCTTCTCAAAGAAGCTTTTTTGACACTCTAATAACTTGCAACTACCTTAGCACCATTGGCATCCTCTGCATCACCATCGCCTACTACTACAAACACAACTACAGCTACAACTACACCAATACCATCCAGACAACACCCTCAACGACTCAATTCCTCTACGAACGCACAAAATTAAAGAAGGACAGGTCAGAGAGACAGAAGAGGTTGAGGAAGGTGCAGGGGCTGGATACGAGTGATGATGATGATGATGAAATACATTCGAAAGGGAAGGCGAAGAAGAAAGATGTTGCTGCTGATGATGATGGAGAAGAAGACTGGGACGAAGACGAAGGTGAAGGCCAGCCTAGTAAGGAGGGGCAACGTGTTGGTTTTGCACCGGTACTGGTGCTGGTGCTAGTCGACCTGCGGCTGGAGGTAGAGGTGGGAGTGACGCGGACGGCCTCGGTCTATTTTGGAATGGGAGTTAAGGCCTGCGGCGACTCGGGGATCGGAACCCAGGAAAGATGAGAGACATACGTTTAGATTGACGGAAATTTTGGGCAAGCTGTGTGTATTTTTTTGACTCTTTTCTCTCCCTCTTTTTCGCGCTGTCCTCTGGCTAACCCATATTCCCTTCTCTTTCCCAGCAAGCCTCCATCGCATTTGCAATCCTCTCCACCTTCGCCCTCGACCTTCTGTGGATCTATTCTCTCTTTGATCCAGCTATTCCCGTTATACTGTTCTCCCGACGCGTCGGGGAACAGCTCGATGAAAAATGTCTTACCCAATTCGATAAAAACGACACCGTTTTTGAGGAGTGGGTTTGGGTATATGCAGGTGTGCTGGGTTGCTTTACTCTTTTTTTTCTTTTCTTCATTCTGGTTTTTCGGCGTGTTGTCCATTTGCTAATGCTGATATTGGTTTGGTTTCACAGTTCATGCTGGTATGGATTCTACTACGATTGAAAAAAGAGAAGCGACAAGACGAATGATGCATATGGATTTTCCGTGTCCGCGAGAAGAGTAGCTATCAGATCTAGAGAGAAGATTATGAAGGGGAATGCCTGCGTGTAATTATAATATTATAGATGAGTTCTTACCTTCTCAGAATGATCTGTAGTCAAACCTATTCTCAAGATCTTCGCGCTCTGCATAGAAAGAAAGCCATTCTTACAGTGTGCAGCTCTATCTTCTTTACGAGTGGGACACGGAGCGGTAAGACTAATCCAGACTGAATATATCATGAGTACAAGACAGCCACTCTTGTCGTAGAAATCTAAGAACTGCCCATTTTCAATCTCGGATTATCCCGGAGGAAGAGTGGTCGTTTGGAGGATGTCTGGGAGTGAGAAAGGGTAGTTATGCCCATAATGAACCAATCAGGAGGAGAGACTGTATTTGAACGCTCTGCTGCATTGTAATGACTTCTTTCAAGGTTCGATATTAAAGCTGGATAAACCTTGGATAAAGAAACCTGTCATTCCTGCTCTCTTCTTCCTCTCTTCCTCACCCATCCTGCCTCTCATCCCAAAAAATGACGCTCTGTTATAATTGGTAGAAACATCTCAACCAGGTTCTATCATGTTGAGAATGGGATTATAACTAAGCGTCATTTTTTGTGATGCTCTTTCTCTCTTTCTCTCTCCTCCGTCACTGTCGTCGTCATCATCCTCATAAATGGTGACCATCCCGCGCTGTGCAGGGATACAACCCGTACAACGTAAAAACATCTCACTGGAAAGACTCCTCTAGTTTCAAAACTCATCTAGCTACTGGCTTCGGCATCCTCACGGACATTACCACTCTCGCTAACATAAGAAGGTGGTACTAAAATCCTCCCCATCTCCCTCGTAAGCATATCAACTCTTGCCCGCATCTCTCTCATTTCTGCCTCTATATTTGTCTGATCAGGATTCCCAGCTTGACTCTGCACCTCCATCTGCTCTTCGAGAGCATTCCTATATTCACGCAAGTTTTGTTGATCCGGGTTTGAGATGGCAAAGACGAAGCGGCCTTTCGCGTCAGTGTTCTGGTGCTCTATGACAAGATCTGAGTCCACTGGACTGAGAGCATGGTCCTTTCTTCGGATACCTGCGAAAAAGATTTAGAATATGAGAGATTTCAATGAGAAAGATGATACCAGGCTGGGTTCTCGCTGAGCGTTTTGTCATAAAAGGCTCAGGAATTCGATGTGAGAGTTCCAGGTCCCTTTTCCTCTGCTTTCTTCGCCATATACACAGGGATAGGATAGCCACTGTAAAAAATGCAATTCCACCGATCGTCACTCCTGCAATGACGCCATTGATTTTGGATGAACCCGAATCTGAAAGAGTACTGGATGTTGGACTGGTGGTGGGCGAGGAAGTGCTTGTGTTGTTGGTGGTGTCAACTAATGGAAATACCGGTTTATCCACAATTGTTTGGAAGGAAGGGGTATAAAGGATGTAGTCGATGGCTACAACCGCTGTTTCGGACAGCTCTTGGATTTTCACCACCAAAGTATGATTACCGAGTGCCAGATCACTTTCCGTTGCAAACAAAAGTTTATGGGCCATCGGATCAGTATCGAAAATTCGCCGAGTATTTTGTTGTCCATCTATTGTGGCTTGGATTGTGAAATCCGCAGAAAAATCGAATATGACGCCGTATACTTGGACAGATGTACCTAGATTAAGCAATTTCAGTTTTCAAGCAACTGAATTTGTAGGTACTGACAATAGATTACTTACCAGCAAATAGAAATGTAAAGGAATCTCCTTCTGTCGAGGAGATATGAGTCCAATTGCCATGAGCAGCCACTGTCAGCTCCTCATTTGATAAGTCGGATGATAAAGTGATATTGGTTTCTAGAGAGTCCCAGTTGCCATTCCATCGTATTTCTTCACTAAGATCGTCTACGAGAATGGTTTGACCTCCTAGTGGTGTCTCTGACTCGTCTTCTATGATACTAAGAACCATATAGTCAAATTCGACATCTCCAGCAAACGTAAGCGCCACAGAATTTGTTAAAGTGAACAATGCTCCTTTGTATGAGGGTTGAAGATAGTGGAGTAGGTCATTTCCGATAGCAAAGGTTTGATTGGAGGTACTCGGAGGAGTACTCCCATATACAGTGACGGCACTGGCAATGACTGGGTATGAGTTAGTAACATCGCATATCCGGAAAAGTACTCACCTTCAAAAACGCCCTTGAAGGACACGTCAACAACGCCATGCGTAATCAGGGACGTAGAATTGAACATCCCAGAACGACTTCCTTGCTGGTTAAAAAGACTAAGGTCACTGACGCGTGTGTACCATGGCTGTACAGTACTAGTTTGATTACATGTAGACAAGCCTTCGCAAAGAACCCCAAGTCCATCGATGACAATTGTTACTGCGTCGGCCATTCTAATAGCTGACAGATTAAATCTGGAAGATTACTGTCAAGTCAATCGTAAAGATTGAAGAGTAGCAGCAGATAAGTACCGTGTAAGTTCTGGTCAGTGTCCAATGAGCGCTGTCTTCAGTTGAAGAACACGGGAATTAGAAGGAGGTGATAGGCAATGTTTCTGATGGGAAATGGAGGAAAGGGTTCACTTTATAATCAGATCTGATCAACTTTGATTTGTTCTTGAAGACCGCACGCTTAGCAGTTAGAATCATGATGGTGATTGTTGTTGGAGCTCGAAACTCACGTTGAAGGACTGCCCTTCGTCGGAATATTAATACCTCGCGGAGACCATCGAATAGTATCATCTTTTTTTACACACGGGTACGAAGTGGTAGAAGTTCACTGTAAGATTCTGTTTAACTATGATCTCATAGGGTTATGTGCTAAGTAGTCTTGTTCACTGCCAGTGGGCAAAGACAAGGATGTTTATTGTTCCAGAATAGAGATTGAGGAACTACTACTTGTGTACAAGCTTGTCCAGACTTGTCCAGATGGAACGAATACCCTACTAGCTTGTGTAAGTTCGTGATTCTGCTCGGAAGGTATCAAGAAGGTATTTACAAGCGGCGGTGCTTGGGGGGGACTGCCTCGTCCTGTAGAGCTATATCTGGTGACTATGCCGGGTCTTTTAGGGGCCACTTTGCGTGTATCTATCTATTTTTGCCCCGTTCCCATAGGAGCGGTTGTATTCCAGGCAACTATCCGTGCCCCTGAAGTGATATCGGGGACAGAAGTAATAGATTTCGAGAAACTTTGCTCATTGTGTCTTTACGCCTTCCTCTCCCTTGATCAAATTTGTACAGTAGTCACTTCTATATACTCTCATCATTACCATGTAGTCGCATCTGCTAAAGTTTATGAGGGAAAATCTTTGCCAAATGCTGAAAATATGGAAAGTGTGAGAGCCAGAAGATATAGCGTTCACTGGGTGCAAATACCTGTAAATATGCTGTCATACTGTGATATTACTGAAGACTTACTCAGTGCCACTCAGTTTGTAAATCCTCATGTATTATGGGAGTATTACATGAAAGCAAAAATTTCAGAACAATTCCATAAGGTTTCTGTATCTACTCCCATAAATACTCAACTGAACCCAGAATCCTCCTCCATATCCAGTCTGCCCTCTACATCTGCACTCCCACCTAATACAAGTCCTGAATCTTTGTCCCCTGTAAATCATTCTCCCAATCCATCAGAACTGAATGACCCTCCCTCTCCTATAATTCCTTCCACTGAAGGACCATCTGTAGCCCCTCGTCGTCTGGCCCCTTCTCCATCTCTTGATCCATCAGAACCAGATGATTCAGTCATGGCTGATGTGGCACCTAATGACTCCAACAGTACTTCTGAACAAGGAAGGAAACCTGATACCTTCAATGGAGAACATAATGAGGCTAAACAATGGCTAGCCTTGTTTAACAACTACTTGCACATGAATAAAGCCAAGTACTCTACTGAGGAGAGTCAAGTCTCGTTATTCTTATCGTTCTTCACAGGAGAGAAAGGAGAAGATTGGGCAGCACAATGTCTTATGAAATGAGATAATGACAAAGAGGATGAAGAAGTTAAACCAGAGAGTCGGAGATGGATTACTTTGAAACAGATTCAAGATAGGTTTAAGAAGGACTTTAAGGCTCTCGCGGCAGACAATGTAGTGAGAACCAAGATCAAGACAGCTAGGATGAAGGGGACGGACATCAGTAGTTACAATAGCATTTTTGATACATATGGGGAGGAATCCAACATTGGAGAAACAGCGCTACTGGAATTTTATCAAGATGGACTACTGCCAAAACTTCGTGAAGCAGTGGGGCATACTTATCTGAAATGGGACAATTTTGATGAATACAAGGACAGGGCCATAAGCCTTCATTTGGAATGGTTGAAGGAACAAGAAAAATTGGGGTGATGGAAGTCCACCTCCATGTTGAGGACGAGTCCAGGTCCTCAGGGAAGAATGGGTGCTAGTGTTAATGTGCTTATGAACATGGGACCAGGTGCACAATCATCCTTTACTCCTTTACCTAAACTGATGTCTGAAGGGATTGACTTTGCAAATTAGGAGCATGCTTCGCATGTAGACAACCCAGTCATATGAGCAACAAATGTCCAGTTTTCCTGAACAATACCTCAAGACCATCTATGTCTCAAAATACCCCTTGTACCTCATTCCCTCGTGCTGTTTGAACAGCTGATACTGCTGCTCCAACTTCATCATCATTGTTGTCATCAAGTTTGCCACCTGTAACAGTAGCTCAAGCATTGCCTTCATCTCGCAATGTGATTTGAAATATTTCAGACACGGTTAACAAGGTCAAGGGTTTGGAAGGAGAAGAGAAAGAGCAGGCCACTGTATATTTGAAAGATGTTATGTTGAAATTGGATTTTTGAATCACTCCCCTGCTATGTCGTCAGGAGGAGTTGTACAGTATGCTGGACATTATATGAACAATTGATATTGTGTGTTACACCCCTCTCATGAACATACCTTTCTGTCAGAGTTGAGAATGTTGGTGGTTACTCATAACCAGCAGGTGCCCTCAATAATGCTCCAAGCTGAACTCATCAGCAGAATTACTGGCAGAAAAATCGATGCAGAAGCTCTAGTGGATAGTGGTGCACAAGGCATAATTATCAACAGTTGTTTCGCACAAGAAAATCACTTGACCCTATTTCCTATCAAAAATCCATTCCCTGTACGCAACGTTGATGGTTCTGAAAATACCATGGCACTGGGTGCAAACACTTGTAATTCCTTGGCTATACAGGGGAATTACAGAAGCCTTATCCAGGTACATTCAATATGTAAGTCCACTTGACTTACTGAAGTATTACAAGAGATCAAAAAAATTAGAACAATTATGTATGACCATTGTAAGGCATGAAGACTTACAGGAGACTTTTAGTGTTATAAAACTTGTAATTCCTTTGATATTCAGAGGCATAACGACTTACAGGAGACATTCAGTATTACAGAAAAGAATAGTTTGTTCTTAACAAAAAATACAAAAGAATTACAAGAAAGCAAGAAAAATTCTAGAATTTGGTAAGTCCATTGTAATATGTGGAGACATACTATGGACATTCAGTGTGACTTTCTGTCATAGTATGTGACACAATGGATTTACAAAGAAATTTCAGAGTGGGTTTATGTCACAGTATGTCATCCTATAAAAATTCACCAGAAATATGTGAGTATTTTGGTATGACAAAAAATCACAGTATAGTCCAGTGTAATACCACTGGGACTTACAGAAGAGTTACAAGAAAGAAGACTGTGAAATCTTCAAGAAAGTCTGGCAAGTTTTATATGAAATGTATCAAGGGACAGACAAGTCACTGTAATTCACCAAAAAGTCTGCCAGTATTACAGAGGACTTACACTGGATGCAAACACTTGTAAATTCATGGCTTTAGCAAGCAAGGTACACAATAGTATGATGACATGCCTGAGATGTGTCATCCACATTGCACACATTGTTCTTGTCATCCTGGTCATCTTTGTTGTCCTTGTTGTGCATGTTGTTGTTGTTATCATGCACGTTGTTGTTGTTGTTGTGCATGTTGTTGTTGTTGTTGTCCTTGTTGTCCTCACCATTGTCCATGTTGTCTTCATCATTGTCCACGTTGTCCTCGTCGTTGTCCATGTTGTCCTCATCGTTGTCCACTTTGTTGTTGTTGTTGTTGTTGTTGTCCACATTGTCATTGTCATTGTTGTCGTCCATGTCATCCTCGTCATTGTCCATGTTGTCCTTGTCATTGTCCACGTTGTCCACGTCCTCCTCATCCTTGTCATCCAGGACAATGTGTGCAACAAGGACGGACAACAAGGACAACAAGGACAACAAGGACAATGTGTTGCATGACAAGGACAACGTGCACAACAAGGACAACAAGGACAATGTGCATGACAAGGATGACAAGGATGATAAGCACAACAAGGATGACAAGGATGACATGCACAACAAGGACAATGTGTTGCAGTGTTGGACATGTCAATGACTTGTGGCAGCATAACAATGTCTGGAAGTCAATTGACTTGATGGTTGACATTGGGCCTGGGAGCAAGTGGGCAATGTCCATTTGCGACTGTTGAGTTACAATCTCTAGCTTTGAACTTGCAAGTTTGAACAGCAAATAGCACCGTAGTAGAACCAGACAATACAAGTACAAATTCAATGTTTATTCACATTCAATACAACTTGAAGTTTCAGTAATTAACCAACAAATCTTCATTTGTTCCATCCATATCAATAAGTCCACCCTCATCTCCAACATTTTCCACCTTCAAAAGCTCATATAATGCCATCTCTTCACTGTCTGCTTCCTTTGACTGATGTAAGTACATATTGATCCATCGCTGATCTGAAAAATCGAAAAGTTCACGTATAGGAATTCCTCCAGTGGTAGAAACTGGTTGACCAGCCCAGCGGGTGTTGCAAATAACTGAAGGTCAACAGTCAACGGTCATTTGACAATCAAGACTGTCATTGACCAAAGTCAAATCACTTGACTTTGACATTGACCAGCTGCCATTGACCGTCCAACACTGATGTGTTGCACGACAAGGACAATGTGTTGCATGGCAAGGACAGCATGCACAACAAGGACAACAAGGACAACAAGGACAACAAGGACAACATGCATGACAAGGACAATGTGTGCAATGTGGATGACACATCTCAGGCATGTCATCATACTATTGTGTACCTTGCTTGGTAAAGCCATGAATTTACAAGTGTTTGCATCTAGTGTAAGTCCTCTGTAATACTGGCAGACTTTTTGGTGAATTACAGTGACTTGTCTGTCACTTGATACATTTCATATAAAACTTGCCAGACTTTCTTGAAGGTTTCACAGTCTTCTTTCTTGTAACTCTTCTGTAAGTCCCAGTGGTATTACACTGGACTATACTGTGATTTTTTGTCACACCAAAATACTCATGTATTTCTGGTGAATTTTTACAGGATGACATACTGTGACATAAACCCACTCTGAAATTTCTTTGTAAATCCATTGTGTCACATATTGTGACAGAAAGTCACACTGAATGTCCATAGTATGTCTCCATGTATTACAATGGACTTACCAAATTCTTGTAATTCTTTTGTATTTTTTGTTAAGGACAAACTATTCTTTTCTGTAATACTGAATGTCTCCTGTAAGTCTTCATGCCTTACAATGGTTATACATGATTGTTCTAATTTCTTTGGTCTCTTGTAATACTTCAGTAAGTCAAGTGGACTTACATATTTAGTGTACCTGAGTAAGGTTTCTGTAATTTCTCTGTATATCAAAGGAATTACAAGTGTTATAACACTGAAAGTCTCCTGTAAGTCTTCATGCCTTATAATGGTCTTACATAATTGTTCTAATTTTTTTGATCTCTTGTAATACTTCAGTAGGTCAAGTGGACTTACATATTGAATGTACCTACATAAGGCTTCTGTAATTCCTCTGTATAGCCAAGGAATTACAAGTGTTTGCACCCAGTGTGGGATGGGTATGACATTACACCATTCAGAAACTTCAGATCTATGCCAGGGACAAAGAATCATATCATGAGAAACAAGCTGAATTCTATGTTACTGACATTGGAGACCATGACATAATTCTTGGCACCAATTGGTTAGAAGAACATAACCCAAAGATATATTGGTCATTTTCTCAGGTGGATATGGTCAGATGTCCTGAGACATGTATGTTGGAAAATCCTCCTATCCTTAACCTATGGACAAAACCAAAACCTCCTAAATTGACTACTGCTGACCCACAAGCTCATCACAAGGATTACCAAGTCAAATGGCTAGAACCAGTTGGATGATTCAAACATTTGATCTTTTCATCATACTTCGGGATCTACAACAATCTTTACTGAAGAAGATTATGGTCAGAAGGATATTCTGAACCAATGGGAACAAGAGGTGATGGAAGAGCTGTTGAGAAAAGAAGAAGAATACATGACACCAGATTTGGAATCATTGGAGATGCCAAATATTAACATTTGTGCAGGATTTACCAAAGCTCAGGAACTTGCAGAAGCATCCCAAGAAATCAAGAAAGATGTCCCTCTTACAGATAAGATTCTCTCTCAATATCATCAGTTTCTATCAGTTTTTGATAAACAAACTTCAGAACGATTACCAGTGCATAACGAATGGGATCATGCTATCAACCTGAAAACAGACTTCGAACCTTGTCCTTGTAAAACTTATCCCTTATCACCAATTGAACAAAAGGAGCTCGATAGTTTTATTGATGAAAACCTGAACAAAGGGTACATAAGGCCTTCAAAATCTCCTATGGCAAGTCCTTTCTTCCTCATTAAAAAGGAAGATGGAAAGCTATGCCCTGTACAGGATTATCAAGCCTTAAATCATGGAACTGTAAAAAATGAATATCCCTTACCACTAATATCTGAATTGGTAGACAAACTCAAGGGAGCACACAAATTTTCCAAAATTGATCTTTGATGGGGTTATAACAATGTACAGATCAAAAAGGGAGATGAATGGAAGGCAGCATTCAAAACCAACAGAGGACTTTTTGAACCAACAGTGATGTTCTTTGGTCTCATGAATTCTCCTGCCACATTCCAACCGATGATGAATACTCTTTTCAAGGACCTTATTGATTCAGGAAAAGTAGTAATCTATATGGACAACATTTTAATCTTCATGGAAACCTTGCAGGAACATCAGCAGATGGTTAAACAAGATAACGACCTCTATCCAAAACCAGAGAAATGTACCTTCAAGACTGATTCAGTAGAATTCTTCTGTCTGATCCTCTTGCCTAACACTTTGGCAATGGATCCATTTAAAGTCAAAGGTGTCACTGAATGGCCAACCCCATGATCAGTCAAGGACATTCAATCATTCCTAGGATTTGGGAACTTTTACCACTGGTTCATAACAGATTTCTCTAAAATTGCTCGACCACTCTTTAACCTAACCAAGAAGGATGAACCATGGAAATGGTCTATTGAAATGGAAGAAGCCTTTCAGGCACTTAAAGATGCATTCACTTCCTCACCTGTGCTCTTGATGCCTGATCATTCTAAACCATATAGAGTTGAAGTAGATTCTTCTGGCTATGCTACAGGAGGAATTCTAGCACAACAAGGACCTGACAATCAATAGCACCCAGTAGCATATCTATCAAAATCCCTATCAGAAATGGAATGGAATTATGATATTCATGATAAAGAGTTACTGGCAATCATATGTGGATTAGAAGCATGGCAACATTACCTGGTCGAAATCCTAACCAATCACAAGAACTTGGAATATTTCAGAACAGCTCAGAAATTAAGCCAACGACAAGCAAGAATGGCATTATTTCTTACATGATTCAACTTTATTCTCATCCACAAAACAGGAGTTCTTAATCATAGTGATCTGTTATCCTGATGACCAGATCCTAAAGAGGGGGTAGAAGATGATAACAAGGATAGGGTATTACTGGATCCAAAGTTCTTCAGGATATGTGCTATGAGGCCAGGAGATGCAGAACTGAAAAGGCGAATTTGGGAATGTCCACAAAAGGAAACTGAGGTCATGAGTGCTCTTGAAGTCATATTAAACAATGGTCCTTGTTCGCTAGTCAAAAATCTACAGTAATGGATGGAATGATTTTGTTCTGAGGAAAAATCTATGTCCCATATGAAAAAGAACTATGAAGAGATATTGTCAAGTTGCATCATGATAGTCTTACTGCAGGACATCCAGGCTGATTCAAGATGTATGAATTGGTTAGCCAAGAGTTTTGGTGGCCCAGTATGTCAGTTTTCATTTGCAGCTATGTTGAAGGATGTGCTACTTGCCAATTAACCAAGGCACAAAACCATCTATCCCATGTACCCTTAATTCCGAACAAAACACCAGAACAATCATTTGGCATCATTACTACTGATTTCATCATGGATCTCCTGGAATGTGATGGCTTTAATGCAATCCATGTCACTATAGATCGATCAACTAAGACAGTCATCATTTCCCCTTGTCGAAAGGATATTGATAGTGATGGCACAACACATGGTGATGTTACAGCCTTTGGGACAAGGTGATATTGGATCAAGGTCCCCAATTTGTGAGCCAGGTTATGAGAGGAATATATGCTAAGTTAGGTATTACTTCAGCTCTCAGTACAGCTTATCATCCACAAACAGATGGTGAAACAGAGAGGTTCAATCAAGAACTCAAGCAATACCTGTGAACATTCTGTAATTATCGTCAAGATAATTGGGTCAAATATTTGCTATATGCTGAGTTCTGTCATAATACTCGAGTCCACTCAGCTACTGGAAAATCACCATTTGAGCTGCTTCATGGCTACCTCCCTCAACTCTTTCTGACAATCAATCCCTCTTCACATGTACCAAAAGTTGAAGAATGTCTGCAGAACTGATGAAGGAGCAAAATAAGGATCATGTGAAAGAAGGATTGAACTTCAAAGTTGGGGATATGGTGCTATTAGCTCGTAACAATTTGAAAACCACAAGGCCAAAAGCTAAGTTGGCAAATCGTCATCATGGACCCTTCAAAATCACTGATGTAATTGGCAAGGTCAACTATTGTCTCAAACTGCCAAATGTCAAGAACAGGTTCAGTAGGGACTGGATAACCTCTCAGGCCACCACACAGGAGCCAAAGATGAAGTAATAGAGCAGATAGAATAGATAAGGGTGAGTAGCCACAGATGGGCCCAAGTCTACATAGTACTGAGATAAGGCTGAGCAGTATGGATCATAGGGAGCACAAGTGGACAGACTAGAGACCTATCTACAAAGCCTTGAAGTATATATGATCAAAGGAATGAAGAGACAAAGCCTAGATCAATAGGTACTGATGGAAAGGAAGAACTATGGAAGAATCAAGGAGAATCAAGGTAGAACTATGGAGAAACACCTGGAAGAACTATAGAAGTGACAGGAACAAAGGAAGCGAAGCAAAGAAGAAGGAAAACAAAGAGAAACAAGATCTGGATAACCCAAAGTACTGGAAAGAAGACTGGAAGCAAAAGGAATGATGGAAGCAAAGCAAAGAAGAGGGAAAACAAGAGAAACAAGATCTGGATAAGCCAAAGTACTGGAAAGAAGACTAAAAGCAAAAGAATGAAGGAAAACAGGGTTTGAAGATGAAGGCACGAAGAGATTCATGACACCAAACACCTGGTGAATTCATCCAGTATTCCATACTTCACTACTATCACCATACAAAGAAACTGAAGCACATGGAGTAAATTACCCAGGTGAACCTGCAGAATTACTACCAGAGGATAACAAGTACAATGTTGAAGCAATCTTGGACTCAAAACCAACAAGAAATTGTCAAGATGTTCAGTACTTGGTTAAATGGTTGGATTACTCAGATTCCAAAAACTTGTGGGAACTGTCATAAATATACAGTAAAACACCTACTCTTATGCTATCATTTCTTGATCTTACAACCTCTTACATATCTCTTATAAGTCTCCAAGATTCATGCAGGATTTACAAGTTATCTACTTTCCAGTAAATTCAAAACAATTCTCCTTGACTTACAGGTGTATTACTTCTATCCTGATGTATGACTTTTCTGTAAAATTATAAGATTCCATGACAATGTTTTGGGTTTTGTAAAGCTCCTGTAATACACCTGATCCTATTTAAGCATTTCTGTGACCATCCTGTCACTCATTAAATCTATCATAAATGCACTCACTATTAATAGTGATTTACCAGAGCTTTTGATCTCATAAGTCTTCTGTAAATCTTGGCTGTATTACCATGTGTCACATCAAAATGTTTCTGTCTATCTCAATAGTATTATAGTATGTATTAGTGTGACACAATGTCACATAGAAAGATCCCAGTAATACACATTGACTTACAGAAACCCTAAGGAATTGTTGTGAAATTTTTGCTTTCCTGTAATACTCCCATAATACATGGGGATTTACAAACTGAGTGGCACTGAGTAAGTCTTCAGTAATATCACTGTAAGACAGTGTATTTATGGTATTTGCACCTGTGTATGTCCTCTGTAAATCTAGGCTGTATTACTCTATGACATGCCAAAATATTTCTGCAATTTTCAATGGTATTATAGTATGTACTGCTGTGACAGAATTTCACATCCAAAGACTCCAGCAATACACCCTGACTTACAGAAACCTTATGGAATTGTTCTGAAATTTTTGCTATCATGTAATGCTTCCATAATACATGGGGATTTACAAACTGAGTGGCACTGAGTAAGTCTTCAGTGTATTTACAGGTATTTGCACCCAGTGCTCACAGTTCTATTTCCACCATTGTACCTATCTCCTACATTGTCGTTCTTGTCCCTGTGCCATTTTCATGAAACTCTCTTGCCTATTCATTGTTCTTTTATATATACCAGCAAATCTTGGTAGCTCTCTAGTTCATTCACTTTGTCTCCACTCTGTACCACTACCTACACAGTGTTGAGCATAATCAGCTTACTCATTTCCCTCAATCTATCTTTCTCTTTTTCTTGATCTAGTCTTTGTGTGACTTTGGTGGTTCCCGCCATTGAGTATAGTAGTGTCCTTGACAGTACAGCTATGAGTTTGTTAGGTACAACAAGCTAATCTAGAAATTACAACAGCAACAATACTGGAACCGTGTAAGCAGGTGTTGGGTATGTGGTTATGCTTATTCTAAGTCTCAAGATCACTAGTAATTATTGCGATTTCCGAAATTAATGGGTCCAGAAACAAAACTTGTCAATTCATAAGCCCTTAAATCAAGGCGATCAAAACCGAAAGTTTCAGTTTGAAGACCCATTATTTTCGGAAATCGCAATAATTTTACTACGTAAATACCAACAGCCTATTTCAGCGACTAATATGATATGCTCATACAGGACTGTACTTTTACCAATGTCAACTGAACAGGTTTATTGAAGTTGTAAGAGCATATTGCACGTAGACAGCATTGACTATTAACAAATTACAAATAACCACATTGATGTTACTCTGGTCTGAATCATTTATAATCATTGTAACATTGAGCCCAATTCTCACCAAATTCACATTGCTCCAGGTTAAGGTTAATGCAACCTTTCTGAGATATAATTTTAAGATTCTGAGGGGTACACACAGAAGACCAATGTTCAGGTCTGATCCAAATGATACCATGATCAACTCCAGGAAATCGGACCCATCCTTCACTATCAAGATACCAGGATGAGGCTGTAAGAAGTAATTAGTATGCTCTTTGTTGAAATTTATCCAAACTACTCAGCTATTGACAGATAGTGAATAGGTGATCCCATTGTAGGCACTTTTTGTGTGTGGCTGATGACTGATGTCACGTTGAGTCAAAATTGTTGCATCCCAAACTCTGACTGTACAGTCACAAGAGCCAGATGCAATCCTAGTTCCATCTGGAGAGAATGCTACTGATTTAACGTAGCCTGCATGTCCCAGTAAAAGTTGTTCAACAGCATTTCCAATGCTTATGTCCCAGATCCTTACTGTTCTATCATTTGAGCCAGACACAATTCTGGTTCCATCAGATGAAAATGCAACTGATCTGACCCAATCTGTATGTCCCAGCAATGGTTGACCAATGGCATTTCCTGTGTATGCATGCCAGGTCCTTACTGTCTTATCATATGAGCCAGACACAATTCTGGTCCCATCAGGTGAAAATGCAACCGATGTGACACAGCTTGTGTGCCCCAGCAAAGGTTGTCCAATGGCATTTCCAGTCTCTGCATCCCAGATCCTTACTGTCCTATCACCTGAGCAAGACACAATTCTGGTTCCATCAGGTGAAAATGCAGCTGAACTGACCCAATCTGTATGTCCCAGTAAAGGCTGTCCAATGGCATTTCCAGTGCTTGCATCCCATATCCTTACTGCCTGATCATCTGAACCACATGATGCAATTCTGGTACCATCAGGTGAAAATGCAACTGATGTGACTGGATGGTTATGTCCCAGAAAAGGCTGTCCAATTTGATTTCCTGTGTCTGCATTCCAGATCCTTACTGTCCCATCATATGATCCAGACACAATTTTGGCTCCATCAGGTGAAAATACCACTGATCTGACCCTATCTGTATGTCCCAGCAATGGTTGTCCAATGCAGTTTCCAGTTTTTGCATCCCACATCCTTATTGTCTTATCATCTGAGCTAGAGACAATCCTTGCTCCATCATGAGAAAATGCTATACATTCAACACTTTCTTGATGGCCCTGTCCAAGCTCATGAATGACAGACTGAACATTTGAATCCCAGATCCTCACTGTCTGATCATCTGAGCCAGAAATGATTTTGGATCCATCAGGAGAGAACATCACTGAATTGATACTGCCCTGATGTCCTTGACCAGGCTGACCAACAGCTGCTCCAGCGTTTGTATCCCAGATCCTCACTGTTGTAAATGATGCAGAGACAATTCTGGTCCCATCAGGAGAGAAATTTATTGTATCACTTCCATTGTTTATTTGCCAAAGCACCTTTCCACTGTTTTCATCCCACATTGTCACAGCACCTGAGCAAACAGCAATTCTAGCTCCATCAGGAGAAAATGATACTGATATAACCATGCCATACAGCTGGAAAGGCTTTCCAATGGTGTCTCCATTTGAGATGTCCCAAATCCTCACTGTTTTGTCTCTTGAGCCAGACAGAATTGTACTCCCATTGGGAGAAAATGCTACTGAGTTAACCTCATCTTCATGTCCCTCAAAGGGCTGCCCAATTGCCTTTCCAGAGATTGCATCCCATATTCTCACAGTCTTATCCCTTGAACCAGAGGCAATTCTGGACCCATTGGATGAAATTGCCACAGACCTGACAGTATGTATATGCCCTTGAAGAGGCTGACAGACCATCTTCCTGGTATTAGTATCCCAGATTCTTATTGTTGCATCATCTGAGCTAGATACTATTCTCGTACTGTCAGGATAAAAGGACACTGATCTGACACAGCCTTGATGTCCAAAAAAAGCCTCTCCAATTTGCTCTCCATTATTTATATTCCACATAATGAGCTGATTATTTTGCAGCCCTGTCAAAACTCTTTCTCCATTTGGAGAAACACTTATGCATAGAACTTCTGAAGATGCCTGCCAATAACCAATGGAAGGGTTTCGTACCAATGTGCTCAATACTTTAACCACTTTTTCCAGTGTACAGCTCAGTGCTGGGAAAAATGGCATGATGCTAAGATACATATGTGGAGTCATATTTTTCACAGCACTTAAGCCAAATACAGTTGCCATGTCTTTCATTTCTTGTACAGTTTTCTGTATTGTAGGACTAATCAACTTGTTGGCCTGACAGATCTGTTTGTGATATATAAATAGACAACTTCATCATATTTTATATCTTAACATACCTTTGAAACCAGTCCAAGAATTCTAATACATTCTACAATTCTCTTCAAAAGATTCATGGCCTCAATCCAGAAAAGAGCTTTGAGCTGAAAAAATATCTCCATTTTTTCAACTATGCTTATATCCAACTCAGTTCCTTCAACATGATAAGCCCAAAAGATACATGAATATTCAAGTACTCCACTTAAACTTTCAGCTATCTTGGTTTGGATATCTGGTACATTATCATCACTCAAAAATGACGAAGGCAGATTGCAGATGTTAAATTTGAGTTGGTACTGCATTAAACTCAGACATTGTTTGGCAAGGAGACTGTGATAACTGATTGGATTGCAGTACAGATTCTTTGCCCTTGTCTCTGAAGTCATGTAGTCTGCAAATGAGGCATGAAATGTGTAGATTGCCTGATCAGACTGATTGATATACAAAACAGATTGCAAGTCTGATATTGTAGCCTGAACATCCTCCAAAGCAAAATTCAATAGCTCTGAGATGATTTGACATGACACAGGTCTGCCTGTCATGATTGAGGTGTGTAAAACTTTCAAACTCTGCTGCTGTTCTTCGGGAGATAGTTTTGAGAGTGAAAGTGCTTCATCAAGAATTTGAGAATATAGGTTGTCCAATATTTCTGTTTGTCGCTCATCTGGAGTACGTTTCAAGTTGAGGACATTGGATAATCTGGAATGAGCTCGTTGTCCACCTCCAGTTATGTATTTGACAATGGTAGCAGCATAGATAAATAATACACCTGAGCTTTCAACCAGTCTATTCATGTTGTCCTTGGAGACAGACATCCCACTAAGTCCCTTCTGAAGGAAAATAGAGATATCATCTCTTACAATACTTTTCTGTACATTGTGCAAATAGAAATGTTGGAGGGTCTGCTTTTCCTGTTGCATTGTACTGACATCAAAATGATCTTTGATATGCTGCTCTGGGCGGCTAGTCAGAAAGAATTTTATGCCTGGAATTTCTTGATTTCTGATGACTGGAATGAGATGTTTCAGCACTAGGGAAATGTTCTCGCATTCATCCAAGGCATCAATTACCACTACTCGAGTGTAAAATGGTGGAGCATTTCTCCAGAGATTAGTGAGAAGTTTGCTGACTTGATTATCTGGTTCCTTCAAAGCAATATCTTGATCCATATTGAGGGCGTTTTCAATTGCTCCTGCATAGTATTGAGCCAGCTGATATACAATTGTTGGAATGACTTTGTGATAATCCTTGCACTCCTGAATCTGATGAGAGCAGAAAAATGCTCCACCCAGCAATCCTTTCTTCTCTAGCATCAGACATACAGATTTTGCAATAGTACTTTTTCCAGTACCTGCCATACCACACATCCAATAGCCTGCTGGAGCATCTGGTGAAGTGTCCTCTGCCCAGCTCATTACGCTTTGCAATATTTCTGTTCGAGTGCCCTCAATACAGGTACTTCTTGCGCCAACATCATGAAATGCCTTTTTGGCTGGGTTAAGCTTGTTAATGATGTCTGTATCAAATTGAGTTATGAGTGAATTCGTGTGCAATCAACATTAAACCTTACCTTGCTCTCCAAAATAGCTCTGCGTGTTATGTTGATCTCCTTGTACAACACTGATGTTAGCACTGCTCATAGAAAAATTATGGGCGTCCTGAAGTATGCTTCAAATTTGAGGTTGAGTCAGTTACTAAGATATTGCTCTAAATCACAATGACAAACCTAACATCTGCTGGTCTGGGCCATGAAATAGGATTGTTCCTGCTGCTAGCAAATTTATTTCACTTTATTTCTAGAAGCAAAGAAAAATCATACATAGGATTCATGCGGCTTTGAGCACCAGCTCTATTTCACATTATCAGTAAAGCTGTGAAACTGCAGACTCTAAGAATACCTACCTGGGCTTAGTCAGGGCAATGGACGCATTTGTAATAGCTTGACTGCTTTGAGCCGAAATCTCCATGTTCCTTGTATCGGTCATTTCGTGAGCTGCCCAGTAGAATCACTGAATACTTTTCACCTACTATTTCTTCCTTGAATACTGACCTTGCTTCTTCTCCATTTTTTGTTCATTTTTTGATGATTTATTCCTTGTTTTCTTGGATTTCTTTGATTTCTTTGGTGGCATATTAATGTTTGATGAAACAGAGGTGATTTATGTCGAGAGCGCTCAGAGGAAAGTGTCCAATACACGTGAGGTTCTTTTGACAGTGCAGAATGATAAGGTTGAGAAAAGACGCTGGGACACAGCAGGTGATAGATGTCAAGAGTGCTCAGATGAAAGTGTCCAATGCACGTGAGGTCTGTTTGACAGTGCAGAATGATAAGATTTGGAATGTAGGTGATAGATGTCAATATCGCTCAGAGGAAAGTGTCCAATGCACGTGAGGTTCTTTTGACAACACAGAATGATGTCGTCTTGCGCAAAAAATATCTATGGAAAAACAGTGCTTGGTGCAGAATGGTAAGATCTAACTCAGGTACTGTCTGAAAAGAATGTCATTTGGATCAAAACTCAACATCTTGAGTTTCAACCACGATTATTTGCCTGTATGACATTGAGCAACCAAGCACCCCAGAGTCTCGCAAAAGAGACCCGTAAAAACTTTTCCACTTGTGAAGCATTTGCTGTCATCTACTTAAGAGTATAACGATGCCTTGTGTGTATGCAGAAGATTTAGTATCCATTGTGCCATTATCTACTTCGTATTGTGTCCTTTATGATCATACACATTTCAGGCAATGATTTGAGAATGAGAAAAATGAGAGTGACCTGCTGTGCAGAAGATTAGTTGCAGAGTGCGTTTCAAAGTGGTAGTTGAGGATCTCTGGATAAGGGGGTATACGTCGAACTTTGGATCAGGCAGCTAACGGACTTCTTGCAAGATTGGGACTCAGACCGACGTTGTAGGTTGAGGCATGCTGCACCCTCTTTGTCGAGATGAGGCTTCTGTGAAACGTGACCAAGAACATTAATGTGTACTATCTCGTACCAGGAAGCTGGTCATTTGGCAATTATCTGACTTTATGTCTACATTGGGGTGGTCTAGGGTGCTTTAAAAATATGTCTGGGTGGGGCGCACTTGGATGTCAAATTTTGAAGGGGGTCGGTATTTGCTTCGTGACACACTAGTAAAAGAGTGGCCCGAAAACCCGAAATGACGCATTTTCCTAAAATACCGTTCCCACGCCAAAAACTGCCCTTAGAGTGACCACTGCTCGACAGCAAGTGTACCGTTACACTGCCGAAGGTATTCAGCATAGTTCTATATGCTAAGGATATATAATCCTCCAGGTTTTATAGCTCATGTACATGCGCACGGTTCTGGGCCAGAGCAGGTGGCCAGGTAGCCAGTTTTAGCCAAAAACAGACTCGCGTCGGGAAAATCCTCGCTACTCCTTGACCGCAGCTTGCACGGTGCTGATTCCAAAGAAGCCCTACTATGCTATGCTAAAGTTTTTGTAATCTAAATTTCCCTCAGTAATTTTATATGATTTAAAAATGCTAATGTGGCCAGCTTCCTGGTATCGAATAGTATCTTTAAATGACAATGAGAGCTCAATTGGTTTTAATGTTTGGTAGTAAGTGCACCATGAAAAATTTGTCCTATCGCCAGAAGCCACGAGTGAGTCAGATGTCTAGCGCGTTCAAATGTGGGTCTGAACGTAGACTATTAGACAGTTAGACTCTGAAGTAGATGATAGTGGTTTGGGAATAATAGAATGAAGAAGTCGCAACCGACTTGACTAGAAACCCCGCAAATGAAATACATGCCGCAACCTGCAGAGAGGATAGCATTCACTGGTTCAGTATTAAATTTTGAGTCTCCTTCAAGGATATCTTGCACTGTGTTCGAGATCCAAAACACTTGTATGCATTGTTTTGGAAAGAGGATGGTAAGCTTGGGTAGTAGTTGTTGATTCGGGTGATGATTTTGGCTTGGCTGCAGAGCAACCGTGTTGGACGTCGTGGCTCGTTTTAAGACCTGGAGCCCATGAAGGTATTTGGAGACATGAAAGGCATATTGACGGTACCAAGGATACTGAGTCCAACAATGACGAACGCAAAGCTCCAAGTCTGAGTGAAGACTTGAGAACATGAAGCATGTACGGTAAAAACTGATTGGGAAAATAGGGAAGATGAGGGGCAAGGAAAGCAGGCACTCACTGAGAGACATACATGCACCTCCAACCATTCACAGAACCCTCCCATACCTCTCTGAAGCCTTTCTAAACATTGGCTCAAGCCAGTCGAGTCATGTCCATGGTCCACACAGTTCCGAATGCAGTAAAGACGACTTGAAGTTGATTTGAAGTAGTGATATCACTTCTGCTCTTGCTGGCAGAGGAGTCTCTGTCTCGTAGAATGTATCCAGCCCATGGTTGTTGCAGATCCCTTGCCGTTGTGCCCAAGAAGAATGATGATGCGTATCCTTTCACTTTCTCAGTGCGAATCTAGACCTGCTGATACACAGCCACACAGCAGTCTCAGTCTTTTTCCACCAACAACGACAACAGGATGACCTCTCCCCAAGCAGTCCCACTCCAGTCAATTCATCATTCCTCCCCATTCACATCTACGCAGGGTTTTCCAACTGTTTTTCCTTCTCTCAGATGCACCACCATTATCTGGCACTTCATCGACGTCTTCGAGGCCATCAGCAGCAAACGGGACTGGGAGTAGGCAGTCTGGGACTGGTACCCGATAGATAGATAGATAACATGAGTGGGAGTCTTCTAAGGACATCCTCAGCAATGAGTGTCACTTCTACTATATCAACAGCACCTTCTACAACGAGCAACAGGTGTGCAGACAGTTATGGCTGGACCAGACGGTCAGCCAGACCTCCCCCCTCCTCCCCTCCTTCCTAAAAGGGAAAGAGATAAGATAAAATTTCGCTTACAAATCATCAAATCAAGTCACTTTTCCCTCCAGACCACCTTATAGACCCTCTACTGACTTAAAGACACAACAAAAGGAGTGATAAATCCTAATGTGGGATCCATTTTCTTGAGGTAGCAAATATTTTTCAAAGAAAAGTTCATGATGTCAGACCATTGATGACATCACTATCATGAGAACTACATACCATTTCAGTGGGATTCCACCTAAATAAGGCATATCAGGCATGTCTTCTACCTGTTTTTACCCTCCAAGTGTATTTCTGATACTTTGAAGCAGAGATGACTCCAGAAAATTGGTCTATACACTCAGTAGGGCATGATGTACTTTTGGGTCATAAGCCCTCTCCAGACCCCTCCCTCCCCCCAAGGTCTGGTTTCAGGTAGACCAGTTGCACACCTCTTGACAACAAGAGTTGACACAGCGACTCATCCTCTATTGTTCTACATCAGGAAAATGGTCCATGGATAAGTTTAAGTAGTGTTCTGGATATTGTCAATAAGTATGAATAAGTATCGAGTGTTAGCGACCTTATTGACCTTAGTCACAATTGGCTAACATTCTGCGGTCCCCCTGTGAATTATCAAGCATTATTGTCAACTTAGTGCATGTTTGCGAGAAGTTGTAGCGAGGTTATGGATGCCTTATAGCTTTCTATTCATTCTTTTCGACATACTTATCTTCAGCTCAAAAACCATGAAAGAAAGATCAGAACCATAGATATATTAACATAAAGCTAAACTAGGGACAAGGAACAGTACATAGACTATGGTAACCCAACATGACACAACACCCACAATCAGGACTGACATCATGACACACTCTATCCCTCAGGCTGTAGCCTCTACAACCTTCAGAGAGAAAGCCAGACTGATGCCAGATAGGGTTCAGACCAGACAGACATTTGTGAGGATGACTCAAGATTGTCCCTGTATCAATCCAAAATTAGTAATGTTGTTTGAAAAGAGTGAGTGGAAAGCTTACCTTATATCACATCCAAACCACAATGAGCATGCCTGGAGGTTAATAAGTCCTAGTCTCTCATTAGCACATTGTTTGCAAGCAGTGAAAAGATAATGACTCACCCCAGAGGAAGAAACTTGGACACATGAAGCTCTGAAGAAGAGGATCAGGGTGGCAACAATAGGCAATGTGTATGGACTTACTGAGCCAACGGAGGGAGCTGCTAGCACATGGTAACACTAAAATGCCAGCCCGTAAGCACAGCACAGAAGTTTGAGAAAACATACCAAGTTTTTGCAATGGTCACCAACCAGGCCCATTGAAGGTCTGCACTGAGTCTCAGACTAACAAAACCTGCACCCTGCAGCTAGCAACAGCGAAAATTAGAATACCAACTGTCTCAAGCGCAAGATGACACACAAAGAGACCATCCAACACAACAGAAAACAGAGTAGTTCCTGTGTATCCCCATTATGATAAACCTACCCAGTTGGTTTTGAGTAGCTGAACAGCACACTAGAACTGGGTGAATGGGAGAGGAGGGGAAAAGGAGGAAGGGAAAGATGGAAGGGAGAAGAAAAGTGAAGCCAACTGTCACAACAAATCATGTCAACTGTACAGTTGATGGAGTGGAGTTCGAAATATTGACGGGTGCTGGTCAGCCGTAACATCAGTTTGGCTACTGATTTTCTGCTGCACTTGCAGTCTTTTTCACCAAGTCCAACACTTACCCACATGCCCCTGTTCAAAGCTGTGTATGCTGCCCAACCCATCCATAGGCTCTTTGCTACAGTGGTGCTGCACTGATTATGAGGCCTCTTAAAGGCCAAGTTAACTTATGTTGACCTTGAAAATTTTACCACAACCTCAAACTCCCACCCCTTTTTGTTGCCACAGCTGGTCTTTGCCCTTCCTGACAACCAGAATGCCCAGACTCAGTCTGGACCAGATCCAAGGACTGTTGACATCAATAACCATGACATCATGCTAGCGTGTCAAATCAGTCTGCTTAACACCCTTCTTCCCTCTCACTTTCCACTGATTCTCCCTCCTTTCTGCATAACCTGAGTTAGACTATGTGAAAGGGCCTCATAATTTGCCACACGAAGCAATGGCTCTTTGCCCCAGTTACTGACAGTACACAAAGGTGTGTCAAAGTATTTGTCTTTCTACTGCTCTCAGACTCAGCCTCAGATTGGTAATGTTAACACTATGTAGTAGATTCAGTATGTCTTGAAGAGTAGTGCTGCAGTATCAGATAAATCTTGGACATTTATTTGTAAATTACCAACTACTAGTAGTCCTTGAATACAAAACCATCGCAAGGTTCAAATGGACTCAGAAGCACACCTAAGTTGTAGATAATATGTTCACTAATTTATTGACTATTACTGATGTTTGAATATGACTTGAATACAACACCCGGTGAGATGCTAAGACAGAAAAATGAACTAAGATGATTGTGCTAAGGTCTTGATAACTTGATGCCAAGTTATTAGACAGAAGATAATTGTACCCAATTTCAGCTATGACTTACTAACTATCACCCCTGTTCAGTAAAAGTCAATAATTGTCAGTACTTCCATGAATATTACTCCCTTTTCAATAATTACTGATAGTTACAGGTACATTAGCCATGGACTGTTTTCCTGATGATTTCCCTCTCACTACTTGCTTCTTTTCCTCTTCTTCTGTTGACCTTTCAATTGCTTACTCAACTTGTTTTACCTTATGCTCTACTCCCCATCACCTATCCCTGTTTCATACCTATCTCTACTGCGATCTCTAATCCCCCTTCCCTTACAGAAAAACCCCTCCAATGTGACTCCACAACTCTGCCTGCTCTCTCATGGGTTCTCTTATGACATGGCATACAAGGAAGGAAGCTGGAAGCCTAAGAAAAATGAGTTTAGTATTGGAGTCATCTATAATGTTGCAGGAGAAGGAGGGTTAAAGTATGTGCTGGGGAAGACAATGTATGCAAGAGGCGGGAGAGGGGAAGAAGACTGATTGGTGAGCGCTCTTTTTTAGGTTTTGGGTTGGCTTCTGGCGAGGTTTTCAGTTGGTGTTTGCAATGTCATTTTTATCACAGTCAGATGGTGTTTCCCTGCTCTGTTTCCTGTTTGCTTTCTCTCCTTTGTTGGCCTTTTACTTTCTCTGATTTATGCACATAAGCTAACCCTTCCCCCCTTCCTAATTCCCTGTCTGTCCATCTCTCTGTCCCTCCCACTCCACTTTCTCCTGATACACCAGACCCAGCCCCAGTCATTCATGATCATAGGTACTATGGGCAGCATAAGCAGAGGCCACAAGTTCCCACCCTCTCTGTTCCATCCCATCTTCCACCTCCCTGTATCCAAATCCCCCAGCATTCCCTTCCCCCCTCCCCTCCCCCCCTTCATACCTTCAATACACATACCCACCCACACTCACCAAAATCCTCATCAAATGTAGGGAAGAAAGGAAATGCAGAAACACTGAGAGAAAGACAAAAAAGCCTACACAGCCTGACAACTAAAGTCCTGCAAACAATATCCTTCACTGGGTGCAAATAGCCATAAATACACTGTCATACTGTGATATTACAAAAGACTTACTCAGTGCCATTCAGTTTGTAAATCCTCATGTATTATGGGAGTATTACATGAAAGCTCAAAATTCACAACAATTCCATAAGGTTTCTGTAAGTCAGAGTGTATTACAAGGTCAAAGAATGAGGCTGAGTTCTTTACACCCATTTTCCACTTGTGGCTATATGAATTGTTCCTGTTTTTTCCCAGTCCTTTGTCTCTGGTTTTTCCCTTGCCCCCTAACTGCTACATAGTGGTACTGCAAAGCAACACTCTATATTTCATCTAAGTACCACTGTATTCTCATTCTTTCTCAGTCAGGTCGACACTGCACTCCTGCCCATCTCATTTCAAACTCCAACTTGAATCAAAAAACCTGTTGACCCATAAGCTTTTCAACTTCATTGTCACCAACCTCTCTCTTCTCTGTTTCTCTTCTGTATACCATGGCTCAAACTATTTCTTTGGGTGCTGGCCCTGAAGCTTCCTAAGCATGCTCTCCATCAAATGTCTCTCATTTGCACTTTGCAGCATTCACATTATGAATACTTCAACATCAGTCTTTCTGTGTGAGTTTGTGAGCTCAGTCAGGAGCTCTACCACAGCATTGTGAGTCAGTGGGGATGAGAGAGAAGATGTAGAGTCTGCAGCAAGTCTGGAGGGGAGCATCCAACGAGTAAAAAGAAGGAGAAATTGAAAGAGGTGATTGGATGTGATGTGGTGTCACAAAGAGGCGAGCGCTTAGATAGTGATAACGAGGAGCTACAGGCTTGACTCGACTAACAGACAGCAGTAAGTACTGGAACTGGTCCCAACGACGAAGAATGTATTAAATACCTAACAGACAGCAGTAAGTACTGGAACTACAGTGCCCATCAGTAAAGGTGAAAGAAGTAATGAAAAGGGGAATACACACCTGGTCCCAATGACAAAGAGGTCAAGATGGGGAACCAGGTGTCAGGGCAGGGTTTATATATGTAAAAGTAAAGCTGTAAAGAAAGCTGTAAAGAAAGCTGTAAAGGAAGCTTGTCAAGAAGCTGTATCAAAGCTGTATCGGAGAAATGAAAGGTCCGGTGCATAGCATGTGGAACAAGAGTCAAATGGTGTAAAGGTCTGAGGATACGGAGATAAGAAGAAATAAATAGTACCAAATATAGACGTCATGACATTACCCCCCTCCTACACTTCATTGTCCTCGATGAACCTTAAGTCTTTGTTGCCTCTGGGTGTTTCTTGTGGAATGCTGTGATCTTACACTTCGCATTTTTGAGATTCGCAACTGGCTCCCATGAGTTGTGACCATCATCGTATCCTTTCCACTTGACAAGGTATTCCAGTTGCCTCCATCATATCCTGCTATCCAGAAGGGTGTCCACTTCGTACTCAGGCTCATCCTCCCCCTTGAGGTATACTGGCTCTGGTTCCTCAGGTAAAAGTCTGTTCACTGGATTACCCTTGTAGGGGTAGAGTTTGTCGACATGGAATACTGGGTGCAGGCGATTAAGAGTTTCAGGGAGGTCTAACCGATAGTCCAAATCTCCAATTTTCTCTACAATCTCGTATGGTCCCAGTTGCCGATCTCCCAACTTGTCACTTGAAAGTTTCAGGTCGATGTCTTCTGCACTCAGCCAGACATGATCCCTGACCTTGAACTGATGTCCTTTCCGTTTCCCTCTTTCATATCCTTCCTTCATCCGGCACTTAGCCAGGTGCAGTGCTGATCCTGCATCTCTTCAAACCTGTCTTAGGATTTCGAGACAGTCTTCTACGTTTGGGATGCCTGTGCGCCGGCCTACCAGTATGTTGAATAGAGGAAGGTAGCCATAAGTCACTTCAAAAGGTGCCATGCCATGTGCGGAGTGTGTGCGGGAGTTCAGAACAAACTCGGCCATAGGAAGGTGCTCCACCCAATCGTCCTGTCTGTAGTTGGTGTAGAGGCACAGATATTTCTCCACCTCCTGGTTGGCTCGTTCTGTCTGTCCATCGTCTGGGGTCGGTAGCCTGAGGAAAGGCTTGACTTGATCCTGAGTCGGTCCAACAAAGAACGCATGGTTTGTGCTGCAAGATACAAAGCAGAGTGGGAGGCCATGAAGGCGAAAGATTTCTCGGTAGTATAGGTCAGCAACTTCAGTAGCAGTGATATTAGAGGTGCAGGGAAGGGTGTGGACTTGTTTTCCATAGAGGTCAGTGCAGACCAGGATTGCGTCATAGCCTTGCGAGGATGGTAGCTGTGTAATGAGGTCAACTCCAACTTCTTCCCAGAGTCCTAAGGGTACATCCAAAGGCTGGATTACTGCTCGCAGATGACGTTGCAGCTTCTTCCTGGCACATTTATCACATCCCTCCATGTACTTCTCCACAAAAGAGCGAATGGTGGGCCACCAGAAGTGTGAGGTTACCAAATTGAGTGTTCCATGTAGTCCTGGATGTCCTGCTGATGGTTCATCATGGCATTGTTCTACTATTGCCCTCCACAGGTCTTCATTTGGGGGGACATAGACTCGCCCCTTGTGATATACCAATCCATTATCCTCCTCCCATTCAGGTAAACCATTGGCCAGTCATTGCAATCCTTCCTTCTTCAACTGCTCTAGTCCTTTTAACACCTCCTCCACTTCTCTTCCCAGTGCCTGACAAATTCGTTCCTCTAGAGGGTTGGCCAGCGTAGTGGCGGTGAGCCTTACAAAGTGTTCTGGTTTGAGTACTGTGGTTTCCAGATTGTCTTCCCAGTCTGTTACTTGGTGGGAGGAGAGGTGAGAGAGGGCATCTGCTTGGGTATTCGCTTTGCCTGGGCGATGGATTAGTCGAAAGTCAAAGTGTGATAGCCACAGGGCCCATCTTGCTTGTCGTCGACTAAGATCCTGTGCTGTTCGCCAGAACTCTAGATTGGAGTGATCTGTGATAATTTCAAAGGGCTGTGGTAGTCCTTCCAGATAACTCCGCCAATCTTTCAGTGCCTTGATAATAGCCAGCATCTCTTGGTCGTAGATTCCGTAATTGCATTCGGCTGACTGCATGGATGCGGAACGGAATGCTACTGGGTGCCAAAGACCGTCTTCCAACATCTGCATTAGAGCTCCTCCTGTTGCAAAGCCCGAAGTGTCTACTTCAACTCGGGTAGGACGATCTGGTGACCAGAGTGTAAGAATGGGGGCAGACGTGAAGGCTGTTCGAAGGGAGTCAAAGGCTTCCTGTTGGTGAGTTCCCCAATTAAACAAGATGTCTTTATGAGTGAGGTCATTCAGAGGCCAAGCAGTTTTAGCAAAGTTCTCTATGAATCGTCGGTAGAAATTTGCAAAGCCCAAGAACACCTGAACGTTGCGGACATTGCGGGGAACTGGCCAGTGCTGTACTGCTGCCACCTTCACTGGGTCCATGCAAACTTGCCCTTCCTGGATAATCAGCCCCAGATATTCTATCTCCTCTCATTCAAACTCGCATTTCTCTGGCCTCAGATACAGATCATTCCTTTTCAACCTGGCTAGCACTTCCCGAACCACTCCTCGGTGTTCTTCCAGAGTCCCACTGAAGATCAGGATGTCATCCAGATAAACTGCTACCTTGCCTGCTGTGATCAAGTCTGAGAAGATGGAGTTCATGAGGCCCTGGAAAGTAGCTGGCGAGTTTGTCAATCCGAAGAACATGACAGTAGGTTCGAAAAGTCCTCGGTTGGTTGCAAACGCCGCCTTCCACTCATCCCCCTGTTTGATCCGGACATTGTTGTAACCCCAACGTATGTCAAACTTGGTGAAGTATTTGGCACCTTGAAGGCGGCTGACTATGTTGGCAACGAGGGGGAGAGGGTAGCAGTTCTTAATAGTGTACTCATTTAGGCGTCGGAAGTTTCCTGTCTTTCTTCTTCACAAAGTAGATGGGAGAGGACAGAGGGGATTTGGAGGGCCAGATATATCCCTTGCAGACATTTTCGTCAAGGAATTGATCGAGTTCCTGCTGTTCATTGATGGACATTGGGTAGATCTTGGTTCGTAGGGTAGCAGGTGCTCCAGGTACCAGTTCAATAGCATGATCCCAGGGTTTGTGTGCAGGAAGGCGTTCCGACTCAGCTTCGGAGAAGACCTGAGAATAATTCCAATATTGAGGAGGGACTATCTCCTCAAATGACTGTTTCGGTTTCATCTGGTTTGCCTCTTCAGCCACCTGCTGTGAGTAAGTGAACCCTGCAGCACACCAGACTTCTTCTCCAGTGTCAGCAAGGATCCCTGCTTTCTTCCAGGAGCACCTTGTAGCCCGGTTAGCATGAATGCGATATACTTGGGATTCCTCCTCCTCCTCTTCTGCTGCCAGATCTGGGGGTTGGTCTATGGGTGCATGTGTTCCCTGAGGAATCAACTGGGTTGGTTCAGATTCTGTGCCTTCCAGGATGACATTTCCCCTTGAGGTTGGTCCGAAATTGGTAGCAACGAACTGATCCTGATCGGGGATCTCTTTCACTGATGGGGGTGGTGCTACAGGGATTTGCAGCCGGCCGTCTGTCCAGTCAACCTGTGGGTTCATCTTACACAGCCAGGGAAGACCCAGGATGATGTCTTCTCCACCTAAGTCCATAACCAGAAAATCTAGCCATGCCTCCTGTCCATCTGCTGTCATAGCTAGCTGACAGAACCGATCTATGTGCCCTGCTCAGTTAAGGGTCCCATCAATGTTGTAGACATCTAGGGGTTTACAGAGGGGATAGGTTTGGATTTGGTGCTGCTTTACAAATGACTGTCCCAGGAACAGTCCTGTAGCTCCGCTGTCAACCATCACCACTACCACTGCCTCATTTTGTCTTCCTCGGAGTTTCACACGTATACGGAAGTGAGAAGCACAAGATTCTATTTTGGGGATACTGGATATGGTACATGAGGGAATAGAATCGTACGAGAAACAAGAGAGCACATGGGTATTCAGGGGTGTTCACACCGTGGCGGGAACGGACACCCATTTCAAAAACCCTGTTGGTTAGCGATGTTACGGAGTAAGGCAGTTTGATCGGCGATAGATTGTTGCAAGGCAGAGAGTGTAGATGGCGATTCAGTGGATGAGGAAGCAGCGACAGTAGCAGGGGTAGGAGAGGGTGGATCATTGGGGAAAAGACTAAAGGTGTCACTAATAGTGGCAGCCACACGTTGTCTACTTCGACCCCCTCCTCGGGGTCGACCCATGTATCAGTCCTGACAGACGGAAGAGCGATGACCCATCCTCTCACAGTAGTCACACTTGTCACATCTGTGGTTCCCATCTCGTTTCATGTGATCCTTGGAACCACAGCCGTAGCAGCACCCCTGCATCACCTTCTGGTAGTCCACGAAGGTGTGTCCGTTACCCTAGGGACGCTCAGTACGGGAGGCGTCAACGTCCATGGCATTAGGGTCTCATGCAGAGGGGAATCTGGAGAGGGATGGGGTAGGGCCAGTGACTGGTTTTCCTACGAACTCTGCTAGGGTCTGTTCCACATGAAGTGCTCGGTTGATCAGCTCGTCTAGGTTTTTAGGGGCCTCCTTCTGTCCTAGCTCCACATTTGCTAATGTGAACAACAGGCCCTTATGAAGGTGCTTTTGGAACTTGTACTGGAGGTCCTGATCCGAGAACCCAGTCTTCTCTGCCCACATCTTGAAAATCTGAGAGAACTCCGTGACTGTTTTATCTCCCTGTTTCAACGCCTCGAGCTTGTTCTTGGCCAGCTGCTGCTCGTTTGCTACCCCGAACCGAACTTTTAGTGCATGGGTGAAGTTGTCCCAGTTCCCTTCCCAGGGGAAGACTGCTCCGGCTTCATCTGCTTGGACTCTGCTGATATGACGAGCATACTCTGTGGCCCATTCTGCAGCAGGTCCTTCCATCATAAGGAGTGCTTCTGCAATGCACTTCCGTGGATCAAGTTTCCCACTGTCAAGTTTGAGCCCCTTTTGTTCTCCAGCCCAGAGAATGAAGAGAGATAGGAACGAGTCGAGTTTGGCTGGTTCGCCTTTGAATGGGGCCAGTTTGGCAGTTTTGTCTGAGGATTCGTGGGTAGGTCTATTGACCAAATTGGTGATTGCCTGCTGCAGCTGGTTCTGGTTGTTGACCAGAGCCTGGAGGAGGTTTTCAAGGGCGGCGGAGGACATGTTGATGTCAGTGATTGGGGAAGCAATGGGACTGAGTGGGGCTGGTGACACGAGAAGAGGGAATGGATTGGGTATGAGTGTAGGACTGGGATGGGCTGTTGGTATGGCAGAAGGTGGAGTGGATAGTGGTAGTGGGGTGTGAGTGATGTCTGGTGATGGAACAGTGGAAGTACTAGATTCAGGACTGAAGAATGGCAGGTGGCTGAAGGCAAGGCATAGGAAGTGGGAGCAGAGTAGGGCTGGATTGCTGGGTAGGATTATACTGTTTTCTCCTTCCCAGAAGTAGTAGCAGACCTGGGGGATGGATTGATGAGCGTGGGGACAAGGCTGTTGCTGGCAGTTGTTGTAGATTTCTTCTCTGTTTTCAAGGTAGCTGTCAATATCAAAGCTGACGTGTTTCTGATCTGTTAAGTCAAGACCGTGTAGCCAATCTACACAGAGCAATGGTGTCGGAGGCAGTGGGGGAGATGCAGAGACAGATGAATCAGAGACTGAGGATGGTGCAGCGTATCGTCCAGACGTGGTGGCAGTAGTACCTGCAAGGGCGACCTATACGGAGGCCACTGGTGCAGTAAGGGATCTTGACCTAATGTCACAAAGAGGCGAGCGCTTAGATAGCGATAACAAGGAGCTACAGGCTTGACTCGACTAACAGACAGCAGTAAGTACTGGAACTGGTCCCAACGACGAAGAATGTATTAAATACCTAACAGACAGCAGTAAGTACTGGAACTACAGTGCCCATCAGTAAAGGTGAAAGAAGTAATGAAAAGGGGAATACACACCTGGTCCCAATGACGAAGAGGTCAAGATGGGGAACCAGGTGTCAGGGCAGGGTTTATATATGTAAAAGTAAAGCTGTAAAGAAAGCTGTAAAGGAAGCTTGTCAAGAAGCTGTATCAAAGCTGTATCGGAGAAATGAAAGGTCCGGTGCATAGCATGTGGAACAAGAGTCAAATGGTGTAAAGGTCCGAGGATACGGAGATAAGAAGAAATAAATAGTACCAAATATAGACGTCATGACATGTGGATTGCTGATATGTCCCACTCTTGTCTGCATGTCTTTACTCACTAACATCTCTCTCTTCTATTCTGATTCTGTCTTCTATATAAGGCTGCTACTACTAGTCTCCAGGATGTCTGTAGCCTTCAAAATCTCTGGAGTCCTATGAGACAAAATACACCACTTTGTATTGTTTGCTCAACCAGGCATGTCTCTCCACTGGCAAACATGGTCTTATTTAGGCAACATTCTTCTCAAGGAATGCCTCTCAAAGCTGGGAACTACCCATCAGATTAGCCTGTAGTTTAAGAATCATTATGCTCAGATTTTTGAGGTATGTGTTGATATGCCATACAAAATCACCATATACATACTTTGATTTTGGTCCATAATATCAGTTTTTGATGTTCTTTAAGGGAATAAGAGGACTAGGGTTAGCCCTGAACTGCTAGTTAATACCTAGCAGGACTAGAAAACAACAGTACAATAATATTAAGTGCTTATGGATGGAGAACAACTCATTCTAACGAGTTGGAGTTATGATAGCAGACCCACCAAATAATAAAGATAGCCTACAAAGGCTTTCGAATCCTATTATAACTACTAGTACCACTAGCATGATCCAAAGGGACAGTGAAGTGTGAGATAGCCCCTATTTGTGGGCATAGGAACACGTAAGCAGCACAATCCTCAGCCAAAAGGTTGATTGGAGAAGACAGCACTAAGATCGGACATGCAGACAATCACACTAGGTAAATCCTGTAGTACTAAGATGGCTTCGAGGGAATCTTAAGTATCTGTAAAAGGTACATGTGGATAAAAGTAGGACAAAGTATATATGTACAGGATCCCAGAGGGTTCAGCTATCCATTGGTACAGAAGGGATAGTGATCAGACATCTCTACACAGAGATATAAGGGACAGAAGCGCTAAGTCACAGTACATCTGAATGATTGGAATACAACCCAAACAGGTAACAGTATTTCCAGATAAGGATAAATCTGTCAGTAAGTGTCTAGCTAGGTGTTGAAAGCATTGAAGGATGAATAAGTATGCAAACGGGACTGCAGAAGAGCTGGACTCAGGAGTAGACTGTTGGCAATACATAGAGCATGAATAAAGCAAGATCAGAGGAAAGGGAAAGGAAAACCGAACGGAATAAAGAAACTAAGAGAAAACCCTATGCCCCTAGCATAAGGACACATATGAGGGACCTAGCAGTCATAAGTGGAGCATTCTGAGTCATAGATGCAATGCTTGCTAACCAGGACGGTACATGAAAACACCAGATGGCTTACAAAGAGGACTGAAGAAAGTTCCTACGAATATTTAGATAATATTGAACAGTTTCTGTATACCCTAATAAGCAAGTCTTTACTTACGAGGAAATAGGTAGAACTCGCTAGCAGACTTTTCAATTTGTTTTGTATTTTCTCTATGTACCTTTTAGCGGACATCAAAAAGAAATAAGTAACTGTATAGTTGTAGCTGCAAGTAGTATAAAAGGACTAGATATTACGAGTAGCTACCCAAGCCATGTACTGTAGAGTATCGGATCTCACTAGCAATAGTAGAGGACATGAAACACGGACTAAAGCTTCTAAACAAACCTAACTGCACTCTCTAAGAGTATAAACATTGTGTTGGAGATAATAGAGTTTAAATTGAACATTTTGTGGTTATAACTGTGATCTTTGTGTTGACCTTTTGGTCTATTAAGTGCTTGATTTTAAGGCAACTGTGGCCTACAAGTGTTTGATTTGGGACTCATTGATCCCCTTGATGTTAAACTTGTGTTTACTGTGTCGCGCGCTAAGTGCCCAATCAAAAGTACTTATAGTACAAGTAAACTGGGAGTTTGAGTACTCTGACTACTCAGAACACTCATCTCATTTACATTTGTACTATATGGTTTTGTGTTTGGGTGTAGTTCCTAGCACTTAATTACAAAAACCACCTATTACCGTTTCTTTTGTCTGCCCTCCTTCTTTCTCTTCCTCTCCTTGTCACGAACTGCCACAGTTCTTTGCCCTCCTTCTTCCTTACTTTGTCATTAAACCCAGAATTTCTTCATCACTCATCTATTGCTTTTCCTCATTAATTTTGTCTCAGATTCATACTCAGGAACTCTATAACTTCTGTCAAACCTTATAATAACTGTCAATCATCTTCTATGATTTGGTACCTATATCTATCCACATTTGATCTATTATTCTCGTCTTTGATATATCATATGGCCATTGTTCTATTTCCATTAATTCTTTCTCATCCCTTAGATGTTCTCATATATACTTGTAATCTTTTGTAACTGATTCCCCAGTTCGTTCACTTCATCTCCACTCTGTATATTAGTCTACACAGTGTCAAGCTTAGTCAGCTAGCTCATTCTCTTTTATCTCTATCTCAATCTACTCTCTTGTTTTTGTTTCTTGTGTGACTTGGATGGTTTATTTGAGTGTACCAATGACCTTGACAATCCTCAATTGTCCTTCTCCCTCTCTCTCTTCCTCCCTTCCAGGTTACTAATTGGCCAACACATTGCCTTCAACACTTATATACACAGTTGATTGAGAATTGTGAATGCTAGGTGAGTTTTTGATGATTTACGAGAACTGGTGTTTTTGACTGACAGTTTTTCTACTGCTATCTGACACAACCACTTCACACTTCTTCATCTCAATAAATACAACACCCCAACTTCAACACAACACTTCTATTCACCTCAAAATGCTGACACTGACACCCCAACCCCATCCATTGCTATCACATGACCATATACCATACACCATGCTCTTCAAAATCCAAACACTGACAGCACAAGTCATTTTCTATTTCGTTCTCATTTTGTTTGTTGCCCAAACATGACTTGACACGTACCCTTCCTAATCTTAACCAACTCTATGATATTCATATTCATGCCCATGCACTCGCCTTCTTCATATCCTTCTGCTGTCCCATTCCCATCCCCATCTTGTTTTTTTTACATGTTTGTGTTTGTGTTACCCATTTGTGCTTTGTATAACCCTTTGCCTAGGCTTATTTACACCTCTTTCACCTTTAAGAATATTGGTGAAATGGAAAAGCTGTTCTAGCTCTATATGTTTGTACATGAGAATAAGGAAGTTATTTATTAGAGAATGTCAAAGCAGAAAATTAATGACTTAAACCCTGTGTCAAGAACATTGTCACTTAGCAATTAACCACCCAAGTCACACAATGAACAAGATAGATTGTTAGGTTACAGTGAGATGAGAGAGATATAAAGAGATAGTAGGACGAGAGACGGATGAGTAGCTGACTATACTCGACACTGCACTGTACTGAGAGCAGAGTGGAGACGAAGTGAACAGACTAAAGAACTAACTACAAGCCCCTTGGTATATATGTAAAAGAAGTGAATTAAGAATAAGTGAATAGGTGAGAATGTCCATGGAGATAGGAATCGGAGGAGATAAATGATGTACATGTCAGATCAAGTGATGGTAACCGTAGACAAGGAAGATGATGATGGGAATATGAGAGAAATGAATAGTAGTCTGTGGAGTTAAGAAATGAATAGGGAGGTGAACAGAGTGGCGATTCGTGACACCCTGTGGCCTCGTACTCGCCATGCGCAGTGTTGGCCCACAACCCTTTCATTACTAGGGTATTTCTATGTGACATTCTGTCACAGTAATACATACTATAATACCATTAAGATATACAGAAACATTTTAATGTGACACATGGTCACAGTATGTCATATAGTAATACATGATTTACAGAAGACTTATGAGATCAAAAGCTCTGGTAAATCACTATTAATTGCCAGTTGATTTCATAAGTCTTCTGTAAATCTTGCATGTATTACTATATGATATACTGTGACTATATGTCACATCAAAATATTTATGTATTTTCTCAATGGTATTGTAGTATGTATTACTGTGACCCAATGTCACATAGAAAGACCCTAGTAATACACCCTGACTTACAGAAACCTTATGGAATTGTTGTGAATTTTGAGCTTTCATATAATACTCCCATAATACATGAGGATTTACAAACTGAGTGGCACTGAGTAAGTCTTCTGTAATATCACAGTATGACAGCATATTTATGGGTATTTTCACCCAGTGGTTAGTACTCACCCAAAACTAACATATGCCTAATCAGGCCTACCCCAGCCCAGACTGCATCCAAATGCACCAACAGCATAACTGCGAGAACCCAAACACCTGCAAGCTCTGGCACATCAGCTGTTGGCTGCACTACCCCTTAAATGGGACCCACAAACAAACTACCAGAGGACCGAGAGCCATCTTTCATATCGCTTGAAACACCACGAGAAGGCGGCTGGGAGCCATTGATGGAGTGATCACTACGGATGGAACACCCATGGGATTCTCAATCGACATATCCGATATGCCTCCAGGCGGGAAATACTTCGGCACATTCCTCATTGTAGGGGGTGCATATGCTGGATTTCCTGGAGTATTAGCATGATGAGACATTGTAATGAACTATCTAGTCTAGGATCTGGCTAATTTCCGTTTTATGGAAGGTTTGGTAATAACGTCTCTGGCCAGTATAGACGTGCTGTAATAAGTACTTGAGTAAATCTACAGTTAAATTGCTCAATGTTGACTTGTGTCAAATTGCAAAACAAGGTCAGATAAGTGAGCACACACCGCACAGAAAGGAGATGCACAAGTCTAATGCATAAGCACCAAACTCCCAACCAAAGTTAGATTGCTTTGACTCTTGATCCTCCAAACGGTACCTGGATGTTATTATTACCATGGCAGTCAACCCTTGGATAGATAGATAAATGGATTACAGTGAGTCAAGGATCTCTGATAGCGATGATGTCCAACCTGGAGCAGGTATGCAAGTAAACTGGAAAACCAGCTTATTCGATATCCAGGATTTTGCGATTGAAGAGCAACTTGAAGTCATGCTTGACAGGTGGTTTTGGGAGATACCCCTGCATCCACGATTTAGTTGGATCGAGATTTAGAACTACTGCACCTGAAGTATGTTGTGGGAGGCGTTGGGGAAAATGCTGTGGCTGGAAATTGAATCTGTTGAAGAAACGAGTCCCTACCATAACAAGTAATTCCCTTTTATATTTTGCTCCTATTCCTTTCTCCTATCGTCGTTACCTCTCTCTGAGCTCACCTCATATATGTTTGGTTATGTATCTGATCTGCCCGTAACGAGCCTCACATATCCCGTATGATCTCGTCTGACACACCTCAGTTGTTCCCACTACGTTGTGTGAACCTGAGTACTTTTACTAATAAGTACTATTCTCTTACAGAATCTTTAAGAATACTATACTGCTCCTACTGATAGAATGAATTTTGCATTTACACCTCATGTTTATGTAAACACGCGCATCTACATACCATGTGTTTACACTGTGTATGGCACCTAGATTTTTGCGTCCAGGTGCATCCACCATGTGCGTCCAGTTGATCTGTCCAGTGGGTCCAGTGGCTGTGTTAATCCTAATTTTACCAAAGATGATTACACTTCGCGAATACTCCTCACTGTGTATTCTTGCTTATCACCTGTACTTTTGATTATTTCTGGCATGTTGTACTGGTTTGATATCTTCAAGCTGCGTTTCTGAGGCTATAGAGCTCAAGCCCCTATCTTAGCTACCCGCAAGTAGCTATAACTTTCTAAATCACACAAAATGTACTGAAAGTAATAATAATATACAGGGTATTTCACGGCATAACATACATACTAGCTAGCTAGCCTAGTTGTCTCAGTAGGTCATCTTCAGATTGGTCAGATAATATCCCTCAGGAGTCAGAATCCTGTCACGAACTGCTACAGTTCTTTGTCCTCCTTCCTCTTCTACTACACTATTCAACCTGTTTTCTGATCATTTGTTTATTGCATTTCCTCGATAAACCTTTTAAACCTTATATTACCAACTTCGAACCTTATAGAACTTATCAAACTCTATAATAACTGTCAATCAATCTTCCATTCCATCGATCCTATCTTTACCCTACATTTATCCACTTTCTCCTACATTTCTTCTTCTATATAAACCACTAGACATTCTAGCTAGTCCTTTAGTTCGTTCACTTCATCTCCACTCTGTACTAGTACTACACAGTGTAGAGCATAGTCAGCCTACTCGTTTCTCTTTCTCTATCTCTATCTTTCAATCAATTGCTTTGTATCTGTCCTCAAACTGTGTGACTTGGGTGGTTAATCAAGTGTACCAGCAACCTTGACAAATCCACTAAGAGCAACAACTTCATTTGAGATGCATGGGAAAGTTGTTGGATGTTGCAGCTATCGCAGCCATTTTATGATGGCTAAGCTGTGGAAAATGACAGTGCGTAAACGCTATGTAAACGCAAATGTAAACGCAAGTGGAACATCATGTAAAGCAAAGTAAATGCTAGCGTCTACAATTTGTGTTGATGTAGACACTAGCATTTATGAAGGGGTGTGGGCCAGCGCTGAGCGTGGCAGAAACGAGTCCGGTGAGTTCAAATTTAAGATGCTAGACCACACTCCAGTGAAGATATTCAACGAAAAACAGATATTGCTGGTTCAATTTCTGAGAAAAGTACTAGAGTGTAGATCATTGTGTAGAATTAGAGGCTCAGAGCTATAATCAATATACATGAGAAGAAGATACAGCCCTCGAGCTCTTGAAAATGGAATACTTACAAGAATAGGGGCGCATATTCTCTATTACCGGAGAAAATCAGAAAGAAATTTGATGGAGACAGACGGAGGAAATCGAGACAAACTCAACATAGCCACACGCAGAAACGCAGTGTAAAGAACTCGTCCTCATTCTTCGGCCTCGTAACTTTGCGTTTACTTTGCGTTTACACGTGCGTTTACCGCGCGTCTCGCGTTTCAAAATTTGCGTTCACATTGATGTGTTGCGTTTACAACAATTTTTGAAAGTTGGAGTAATAATAAAGTATATTTGATAGAATTTTGATCAGCATATACTTGGTTCAAGAGTGTTTCTTGCTTATATCTGAAAATCTAAAGCTACAAATCTGAAGTCACTAGCTTGGGAGTGAAGTCTGTACATTATACACATGATATCATACTGGGATGGCTTTCTGGAACACTAAGAACCCATTTCTAAGTTGTATTTAGATGCAAGGCTATGTTTGAGACAGGTCAAATCACAAAGGATATTTACTGATTAGATTCTACATAAGTAACTACTTATTGATTTCAGGTTGGCCATCTTCAATCAGTCTACCTTGGCCTGGATGATATGAAATGCACAATGTAAACGCAAAACGCAAAAATGTAGACGCTCGCGTTTACATGAAACGCACGGTGTAAACGCAAAATTACATAGACCGCTGCTCCTACTAAACCTGTGTTCCTGCGTTGATCAGTCAGGTCCTGTTCAGTGCTAGTAACCCCCCCCCCCCTACTTACTTACATGCGCTGCTCTCGTCGCTAGAAAATCCGGGGTCTATCACTCAGGATCCATGACATTCCTTCCGGAACATCCGACTTGGATTCAATGCAATCGAGGAAGAACAGTCTATCATACTATTTCGGTGTTGCCTCGAGGCGAAGCGTGCTCTGTACACCCTATGTCTGGTTCGGATTATTTCAAGAACCATCCTTTTTGCCTCGAGGCTTTTTTTTCAGCGCTTGGGATACATTGCCAAACATTGCCACTGTCGTTCCTTGACAGCCAGCATTCATTTCCTCGAATGTTCGATCCTTCAACCGTTCCAGCCAGGATACCTCGTTTTCGCCTCTAGAAATCGATGTCGAATAGCTTTCGTCATATCTCGGTATCGCCTCAAAGAAAAGGTGTGCTCTCAGGCTGCACACGCCATGTCTGGTTGTGTAAACTCATTGAAGAAGACCTGGAGAGTACTATTGAAAATCTCTGAGTCTTTACAAGCGGCTACGCCTAGGCGGTTTGCCTCACCCTTGTAGCACTATATCTTTGGTATTGTGACTACGCAACGCCACCCTCAGCTACAGCAGGTCTACAAAAAATGAACTCTCAAATTGAAGTACCTCTTACATACTACACTTCCTCGATCTCTATCGCCGTTAAGGCAAGATGCAGATTCGGTTCAGTTATTTATAGTGAGTCACTTACTGCGATCATTCACTCTCTGCTCTCGAGCGGATACCAGACACTACTGGAGTTAAGATTATCTTACACTCAAGCTCGCCGATGTTTAGTTATCACCATGGACCGCTACTCGATCTATCAGCTCTTGCTTTGATGTTTGGTGTACAAGAATCTGCGGCCGAACATTTCAGCCCTCTGCGTATACTCGTACTCTAGTCAACATGAATGTTGAGCGCGAGCGAAGGGGAAGCGAGTGGGTATTGAATAACACATATACTTGAGTCACTAGGTATGTCTGGATTGCTGTAACTTCAACGTGCAGGGAGTATTTTCGTGTCGGCGCAAAGAGTTGCTTATAATCAAATGTCCTCCAATGCCTTTTCCTACAAGCCGGTAATAAACTCCTCCTCCTCCTCTTCCTACATACTTCGTGTATACAACGGGTGTGTGGGCTCCGTATCGTCCGGTATTGTATGTAGGTACTGGTGGGAGAGACACATCATTCGAGAGTCGTAAAGATGGTAGAATTATGTACGATTCACGTTAAATACATACTAGACGAAGGTGTTACAGCTAGAAAACTTATGCTAGTTAGCCCTATCAGAGCACTATGTGTGGGATAAATCCTGGCCACTCGATGTCCTGGAGTGCGGAAGGTGAAAGGTCTACCAGTTGCTTAATTGCAAGCACCAAGAGTACGATTCGCGCTGCTCCGTATATAATAGTAAAAACAAAAACGATGAACGGTGAGATAGGTACGGAGCCACCATATTGACGTCCCCCGCCTGTCACACCCCTGTAATGTGTGAACACATGGACAGCCCCAAGCCCCAGAGGCAGGAGAGTCACCAACAAACTGAACACACGCCACAAATGCTGGTCTCTGGGATGTGAAGGGAATCCTCGAAAGTCAAGCATGAACGAGATGCAATGGAATAGGCCTAGAACAACAGCAGCAGCATAAGCGGCGGCGTAAACACCTGTGGGCTCCTTGATCGTGCTAGCGGTGAAGAGATTTCCTTGTTCTGGTGCACCTAGGGCGTCGCCGCTCAGGGCATAGTTGAATAATTTGGTCAATGCCAATGGAGGGATGAAGAAAATGCTCCAGGGCTTGAAATCATTTGGGTAGTAGTCCTTCCTGATCCTCTCCGAAACTGCCTCGGGGAATTTGCGAGCAGACTCCATTGACCTCCTCAAGAATCCAGACGACTTTCCATTCATGGACCGTGTGAGCGGCAGAGTGATCATTCCCATCGAGTCGTTCTCTTCAAGTTTGGAGTATGCGAGAGGGGATCGTAGGGGCCATTCTCTGGGGTCATAAACACGGATGGGGTACTGGAAACCGCTGGGCTTGTTCCACCAGAAGAAATAAGTTGTGAGATTGAGCGTTGCAAAACCGAGAGTGTAAAACTCTAATTCTGTGATGGCCAGGTTCTCCGCACCCCGGGCGATGCACTGGATGATGAACCACAAAAGTTGCATCACAGTAGCGAGCTTCGCCAGGCCATCTGTGGAACTGATCGTTCCCCAGATCTCCTCTTCAGTTGTCGTGATCATCCCGCTGGCCACGCAAAACTCGAGTAAGCACTCGCGATACGACCCCGTACGGGGCCGACCATTGGGCGTGTTGTCATTTGTCGCTGACTGGGACTCTACGGCAGCCTATAATGGCTATGGTCAATATGGACTTTATAAGAAAGGTAGGGCTGAATTACTGTATGTCGTGTAGTTACTAGCCCCAACGGTCGACAGTTCTGAGCACGTCCTCGAATTGGTAGGGATTGAGAACGCTGCTTCAAATGGTGAGTTTCCACGACTCGACGCAGAGAGAAAAGACGTAGAGATGATTACTTCTTGATAAGATGAAGTTTGAGACAGGCCCTGCCTCGCTGAGCGCCTCAGTTCTTCAAGTTTCTTTTCCTGCTCCTCTCTTTCTGGTCTATCTTCGTCCCGGAAGTGTTGGCAGAAGCTTGGGTCCCAAAGATGGAAAAGAAACTTTCCGGTGCAGTCGTAGTATGCAAAGCCGCCCATGAGAGCAAGAAAAGCATGCGATATTGTCCAGTTATATACTGAAGGATAACCATTGAGAATGAGCCTTTGATAGGCGTAAGACACAGAATCGTCTGAAATACCTTTGTACCTTTTTGCCATCCTTCGAGCGGCCACCCATTGACGAATTGACCATAGCACCATGAGCTCTGGAGCTACAAACGCAACGAAAAAGATCTTTGCACGATCCAAGAACACTAGAGCAGGATGTTCGCTCCGACATAGGTTGGGAACATTGGGGTGAACAGATGTCCAAGTGCAGAGTATTATCACCGTTAGACAGCTCGTAACAATGTCCTTGGTGGTCCGAATATCATCGCAGTTCATCGCTAAAGCCTGATCACTGGAGTCCAATTGGCGAGAAAGGGCGTACAGTAGGGAATCGAACTGGTATGTGGAAGGTCCGCTTCAGTGTGTTGACCTTATAGGATAAGACTGTCTGCCAGCGTCACTGAGAGATGGGGTCACTGCGAAACGGTTGCATTCAAATCCGCAGAACGGCGATGTACAATCCCGTTTACAGCCTTCGATCAACGTTGCTTCAGCATGGAAAAGAGCAGATGTGTTATGAAAAGAACCCCAACACTTGATATAGAACAGGTTGACATCAAACGAATGGGGCTGCGATGGTAAGTGGGCAGAAATATATGATAGATAGATAGATAAATTACACCATATGAAAGATGCTACTCATTAATCTACTCATTAATTGCTGAACCTTTTATAGGTTACGAGGCCCTTTAAGGCCGAGTTATCTTATGTAGGCCACCTTTTTCACAACTCCCACCCCTGTAATAAATATGCCGCACGGTTTTCAGCCACTTATTACCGCTGGAATCAATTCAGAGCATCCTCGCTTGGCCTCTGCATTACCAATCTACACAGTGGCCATGTACGCTGTCTGACCCATCAACGTGTACACAAAAACAGCTCTACACATAACTTCGACTGGCACTGCCAGACCAGTGATTCCCATGACAAGCTTCAAGTACTTATTTCGCTGATAATACTCTGTCATGCTCAATGTAAGAACGAAAACTTTGGTATTGGTAGACCTTGTTCAGGGATGGCCTCATAACTTGCCATACGAAGCAGTGGCAGTTTGGCTCCTTACAGTCTAAATATAGCCCATTTCCCACGGGGTACCAAATATAGTATAACCCCATATATCCTTACCACCGAACTTCCCGGAACACTGCTTAGCATCATCTAGCCCCGAACCTTTCGGAAATCCGGCTTCCGTCCTCTCGTTTAACCTCGCTCCATCTCCACTTTTCAATTTAACGTTCAATGTTCAGACCCCAAAGTTCTGCACTACGCCGATTAGGATCTACTTGGTTCGCTTGAACTTCTCCCCAACGCCCGAAGTTTCGAACCCCCGGGATTGATCCCAAACCCGCGCCATCGTTGCCTGAAGGCTATCAATGTCTCCCAACTTTGCTCTCTTCATCATCTCCTGCATGTACTCCTGCAATTCCAATATCGTCAGGTCCTTAGGTGACTTTGCCGAAATCTAACATGACAGCGGTCAGCGATAAAAGATGACCCGGAAGCAAAAGCAAATACTGACAAAATCGAATGGCAGTTTCGCAGCTATTCTCCCAAGTATGCGAACGGGTAAAGTTGGCTGATTCGTCCCCGACTTCAGTCCTTTGATGACGAGCCTGACGATAGCTTTGAGCCCTTCTTCTACAACATCGTCTACAGCAACGAGCGCCTTCTTCCGAGCAAGAGGGCGTACTTCTTCCCAGCAAGTATCCCAAACCGTCCATACCGCATTCCACATTTCATTCCTCGCTTTCGTTTGTTCCTCCGTAAAGCGCATAACTTTCCCAGTCGCCTGAGCAGTTTCCTGTGCAGACTCCAGAGCCCCACTCCGGGCGCCGCCCCAAGCCAAATCAAACATCCTCTCATTCAACATCTTCAGCGCTGCGGTGCTATCAGTGGCTGCCGTTTCCTTGGCCTCCTTTTGATACTGCTCGATATGCAACTCTACTTCCTTCTTCACCCCCATCATACCCCCGTGCGTTGCCGCCGACTGCACGGCAAGAAGTTGGGTTGCTCTTCTCCCAATGATATGCCAGACTCGAGATTTGTTCAAGATGTCCTCGGCGACCTCTTTTCCTATGGTATTAGTGTCTGTGCCAAGACCCTCTGTTATTACGGCTACTATGGCTGGCCACAACAAGTCTATCAGCCCATTTTCCAGGGCAGGTCTGATGACATCCTGCACTCCTTCCACCCATAAATGCCTGTTCAACTCCTCTCCGATATCGACGTGGCCTACCACACGTGAGTAGACTCCCTCGGCTAAGCTCCTATCTAGCCGTTTGTCGACAGTGTCGTTCAATGTTTTCTTCAGGCCACCGTGGAGGTTACCACCGTACATTATTCTTGCGACCACCTGGTGAAACCATCTAGGAGCCGCCCACAACATTCGTGCCACATAAGTCATGCCCTTTCGGATTGTAGCACCATTGGGACTGTCCGCTTGTTGTTGCTTCCGAAATATGACCGTAGCCTGGATGACCATTTCTCGGAACGCGTTGACCCCCTTCTTGACAATGTAGTCCATCAGTTCCTTCTTTTCTTTATTCTCGAAGTGACTCAGCAGAGCACCCTTTTCTGGCGTTTGATGCTGGAGACAGACGCGGGAGGAGACCATCAAAATCGTCCAGGAGAAAAAGAAGCAGTTGTGCTCGAAGAGATCATATTTCCCCCCATCGACATCATCGGAAATCGCATAGCAAGTGGAGATGACGTTCAAAAGGTCGACCCGACCGTTGAATGAAATTTCGATTTCGAGCGTGCTTTTTTCCAGATCTTCAACATCGTCAGCGGTAAGATTGACATGCAGCACATCCATAGTGTCCATCTTTGCACGCGATGGGAGCAGAGCCGATTGCGATAACCCGCCCGCATCGTTCCTCCTAGTATCTGCCTGCCTGTCTACTCGATGGGTTGGCCCCGAGTCGCCGCACATGTGCAAGACTACAAAACGATGTGTGAGCATCGTGAAACCACTACTACTGCGAACCTCGAGCTTGTTGATCTTGGTGGAATCAGGGGCCTGATCTTTATACCATTCAGCCAACAACCCAACCTTCGGAGATGCGAGGCTGAATTGTTTGGATAGACGGGGGTCCTGCTCGTATCAATCCTTAGTGATCCATTGTCAGCGGTACGCTAATAACACAGACCTTATGGAGAGTATTCTCGGTGGGGTCCATGGGCGTGTTATATGTTAAGTACGTTTCTGTGGTTTGCTGCTTGAATATATATCGTTTCACCAGCGGCAGGTTGAATGGCATGCTAAAAATCTGCACTGTGACTCCTGGGCCATCAAGCAAACCTTGTAATTTCATGATATTGCTTCCGCGCGTGTCATATACAGCTTCTCCAATACAAACAAATCCAGCTAAAATGCTTCTTTCTCCACGCTATTTTTCAGCTACCTCGAGGAGAAACACAAGTGTGTGCAGGGTCACCGTAAAATGCGTTTCCTTTCCGCATCCTCCAGATCTAGGCAGAATCTGGTCTTATTGAGTTGCTTGCAACCAAGAGAGCCTCGCGGCCGCTGCATTTTATGAACAGGAGTGGTAGCCTTGCGAGAACCAGAGGCTGATGTTCTTTGATCTGGCTGTGACCTTACGTCTGGCCCTGTGAGTAGTGAGAGGGAGAGGCAGCTTGCAATCACAGGCAGGATTAATTGAGATCGAAGAATCGTACCGCAGGTAACGATTCCATCTCGAATTGGTCGTGTAAACCGCCTGTTTACCGCACGTCCAGGACCAAGTTATGAAAGCCGGAGGCATGAGTACACAATGATCACCAACACAGATTTCGGGGGTTGGAAAATGGGTCTTGTTCCTCCAACATCCCCAGAGGCATTAGGGCGATGGGTTTGCATCAGATCATGGCCAAGCTTCTGCCTCAAACAGTGACATTGACTCATCGGTGTCGTGGCGAAACAAATTCCGAGCGTCTTAATGAGCTATTAATGTACTTATATCGTGTCATCGTCAACAGACCGGAAGTGGATATGAACTTCTTGATAATGAACCCAGGGATGAGGAGTTTAGTTGGACTCTTCTTCCTGACCATCTCAGGCTGAAGGGATAGAGTTATGAGTATCAACTGTTCAATGTCACTAGATCATGACAAAGAAGTACTATTTAAGATGACTGTCGCCCTCAATTCCCGCCAATCACAGCGCCCATCTCTTCCTCCTTGACATCAATGGCACTCTGTATTGCCGATGTAGGTTTTATCGATATTGATTGAATTGGTGGAGCTACATTCGATAAAGATGAGAAGATGGGCGGGGTCGGGCAAGTGTCCTACCATCTGAGCCAATGTCAGTGCGGGTCACTGTACAGCGGCAGGTACGAGTTCTCATCCCATTGCGCAGAAAGCAATTGAATTATTGACTCTGAAGAAGTAGATGTGGACCGTGGACTGGGCACTGGTTCGTTGCTCGACGAAAGCTGGGCGGAGAATTTGTGGAGAAGGTGCTTCAAGGTGCCGAGTCTCCCGTATTGACAGAAAGTATATATTTTCCCGGGATTGACCATTTGAGCTCACAAATTCACAATAAGACTCGTCCTATAAATAGGACTCATACTAAAGTATTCGAGCGTCCAAGGGCAGTATCTCACCCCGAATTCTGAAAGATCAAGTAAACGTGGATATGAGTTCAAACTTTAGGTGCGGTGCTTGGATATTCGAATATTTAGATATTTGCCATTGGTGCGTTGCAACTTGGAAGGGAAGGCTTGAGGCTGCGAGGAATGATGTGATATCGGTGATGGTGATGGTGAAGAGCGAGCAATGGAAAAGAGAGCAGAATACGAACACGAAGAAAGGCTTTAAAGAGGAAGAGATGTGGGGATTGTGGGGATTGAAGTGAGACAAGTGTAAACGGGTAAGGGGCGGACTGGCAGAAGCAAAATGTGTGAGAGGCAATGACGAGGATGGTGAGTAGGAACGAGAAAGGGTAAGAAGACAAAAAGAGAGAGAGAGACAATGAGAGACACGCGGTTAGTATGGCCTCGCTCCAATCACAAGACGAGGAGAGGGAGGAGTGTACTACCCGGCCCTGACTAAGTACTGATACGCTGGGACAGCATCTGTACCAAACTTCCTTACGACCACCATGAGTTTGAGACAGTAACCGTCCCAATTCAAATACAGCGTATACAAGTCCAACCACTCTTTTTTCAGTTTGTAACTCCAAGCTCAAAGCCAAAGGGACGCGCGAGCGCGACGCGTCGGTCCCGTACACGTGTCAACTCGAGTCACGTATGCTGTCATCTCATCTCAATGGACCGCTACGACGACGATCTCGCAAGGTGAGCTTCTCAAAGAAGCCTCTTTGACATTCTAATAAGGTACTACCTTAGAGCCATCGCCCTCAGCCTAGACTCTGTCAACCAGACTCACAATGATGACGAGGCCCCAGTTGCCAACAATGAGTCTGATCGTATGGACGTAGAGGATGACTATGAGGACCAGCTGAAGAGAGCTATAGAGGCGTCAAAAGGGGCAGGGGCAGGAGAGGCTTCAGATGCTCAGCCAGTTGCCAACAATGTCACCAACAATGACGATGACGACTACGAGGACGAACTCCGGATGGCTATAGAAGCTTCAAAGGCTTCCATGTCCAGTTCCATGTCCAGAGGCGCATCAGTGTCACTTCCAGCTAGTTCTGCTTCCTCTGCATCACCACCACCGCCGTCGACGACAACTACATCCAATACTATTCAGACAACATCCGCAACGACTCAATTCCTCTCCGAACGTGCAAAATTAGAGAAGGAGAGGTTAGAGAGACAGAAGAGGTTGAGGAAGGCGCAGGGGTTGGATACGAGTGATGACGATGAAAGGAATTCGAAAGGGAAGGGGAAGAAGAAAGATGTTGCTGCTGATGATGATGGAGAAGAAGACTCGGACGAAGACGAAGGTGAAGGCCAGCCTAGTAAGAAGAGGCAACGTGTTGGTTCTGGCGTTGGCACTGGTGCTGGTGCCGGTGCTAGTCGACCTGGGGCTGGAGCTAGAGATGGAGGTGGGAGTGTCAGTGACGCAGACGGCCTCGGTCTATTTTGGAATGGGGAGTTGAGGCCCACAGCGACTCGGGGGTCGGAACCCAGAAAGGATGGAAGACCTACGTTTAGGTTGACGGAGATTTTGGGACAGGTGTGCCTTTTTCTCTGTCTTTCTTTCTGTTTTCGCGTTGTCCTCTGGCTAACCGTCTTCCCTTCTCTTTCCCAGAAAACTTCCATCGCATTCGCAATCATCTCCACCTTCGCCCTCGACCTTTCGTGGATCTATTCTTTCTTTGATCCAGCTATTCCCGTTATACTGGTCTCCCAACCAGAGGCGTCGGGGAACAGCTCGATGAAGAATGTCTTACCCAATTGGATAAAAACGACACCGTTTTTGAGGGGTGGGTTTGGGTGTATGCATATGAAGGTGCGTCATTTCAGTTTTCTTTTTTTGTTTCGGCGTGTTGTCCGTTTGCTGATACTGGTCTTGGTTTTGGTTTCGCAGTTCATGCTGGTATGGATCCCTTTCTTTCTCCGTTTTTTTTTCTTTCTCGCTACTAGACGGAACACTAAGCCCGCTCTTCCTTCCTTCCTCTTTGTTTGTCTTTTGCCCCACAGATATTCTATAAAACCGGTCGTTTACGCATAGCCGTAACAACTGCCAATCTCGTCGATTTTGATTGGAGGGATATTGAGAATGTACGTCTACTTCCTCTTTTTCCTCTCCTCCGTCCCACTTTTCCTGTTTTACCCCAACGTCTCACGTCTCACTCGCCGTCGTCATCATCAACAGGCAGCATGGATCCAAGACCTCCCACCTGTCCCTACACCGGCATCGTTTGACAAGAAAAACACCGAGTCTTTTCAATATGTGATGAAGAGGGTGTTGGATGCAGTGAATGTGAAGCCTGCGTTGGAGGTGATGAAGAAGCAGGGAGTGAGTCATTGTGTTTTTATTTCTTCTTTTACATCGTTTTTGGCGTCTTGAGAGCTTGGAGCTGACGCTTTCTTTCCCTCCTTTTCACCCTCTATGTAAACAGCACCCCAATCTCCCAATCTCCCAAACCTCTGATATCTGCACTCGTTGGGATTGGTCCAAAGTCAAAGTTGCGTTGGTACCGTCTATAGCTGGGAGGCATGAGGGGTGGTCGGGTGTGCTTATGTGAGTCTGAGCCTGAGTCTTCTTTCTGCTATTGTCGGACTTGAACACCAACGCCAACATCAACAGGAACGGCCACACACGTCTCATGAAAGCTCTCCGTAATATGGGATGTCGAACAGGAACCGGTACAGGTGCAGCCTCGTCTTCCATCAAGACTACCAAGACTACCTCCAAGACCAAAACCAAAGTCAAAGTCTCGACACCCGAATCCCTCTCCATCTCACTCCTCGGCTCAAGTATAGGCCAATACACCACTCAATGGTTAAACGAATTCTACTACTCCGCTCGAGGAGAGTCTCCAGAGGATTGGCTAGATAAAATGACCAGGAAGAAGAGGGAGAAATTGCCGTTTCCGAAGGAAGAGGAGATAATGATTGTGTTTCCGAGCGGGAGGAGGGTTAAGGAGAGTTTGTGGGGGGAGAGGGTGAGTGTTTGGGTTTTTTTTTTTCCTGCCTTTTTTCCTCTTTTTCTTCTCGTTCCCGCTACTCTTTGGACTCAGGCTCGGATTCGGGCTCTGGCTTATTTCTTGCTTTTGGTGGTTATGTACCGTGTACGCTGGGCTAGTGCTGACGAAACGCTGATTCCATTCCATTTCATTACATATAGGGCGGTGGAACGATTTTCTGCAAAAGATCTCAATGGGAAGCTGCCAATTTTCCGAGGCATTTGTTTAGGGAGTCGAGGAGTAGAGCTGGGAATAATCTTATGCATACGAAGGTGAGTGGGTTTGGCGGTGTCTTTCCATGCGTCGTTCTCAACGCTGACTCTGTCCGTTGCGCAGATGATTATAGGTGTGCTCTCCGACCCGCCCAAAAACGAGACAAAGACCAGGACCATGTTGTCCAAGTCCAAGACGGCGTCCAAGGCCAAGTCCAGCACCGCTGCTTCTTTTTCTTCCAAAGCCACAGGAAAAGGGAAAGCTAGAGCCGAACCCGAAGTCATTGACCTCGTGAGCTCGTCGGATGAAGACAACGCCGACGACTCTGTCACGGAAAGCGAAACCGAGTCAGAAAGTGACTCGGACGGGCTGGAGTTGGTCGACCAGCCAGTAGGGTGGATATACATTGGGTCACATAATTTTACCCCGTCTGCGTGGGGTACGCTTTCTGGTAGTGCATTTAATCCTGTTTTGAATGTGAGTAGATTCCGGTAGCTGTCTTTTTTTCTTTTCTTTTTTGCTTATGACTTGGCTGGGCCGCAGATACGCAATTACGAACTGGGTATAGTCTTCCCTGTGCGTTCTCAGGCGGAAATTGAGAGATTAGCTTTGTTTGAGAGGCCGCCGCAAAAGTATAAGGCTGGAGATACACCTTGGGTGAGTGCTGTTTGACTGGTGTTTTTCCTTCAGTGTAGCTGATGTCGCTGTCGCTGTCTAGTTCCAAGACGAGTCAGAGTATTTTAGGATTTCATGAAGGGGGGAAGACGCTGTACGTAGCAAGCACGTAGTAATGTCAACGATTCCAAAACGATCGAGGAGCGAATAGGAGCAGTGCCACACGCGAAGCAATCAACTACACTTTTCAAATTTCTGAACCGAACGAACGAATGTTTTTTCGGGACATCCACCACTCCTTGCTACTTCAGGGTGCGGGAAGGGTTTGATATCGTCGGTCTTTTCTTGTCAATTGAGACTCTGGTCTTTACGGTTTGTAATCTGCTTGTTGGAGACGGCCTGAAGTTGTCACGGAAAGTGAAACTGAGTCCGAGTCAGACAGTGACTCGGACGGGCTGGAGTTGGTCTACCAGCCAGTAGGCTGGATATACATCGGGTCACATAATCTTACCCTGTCTGCATGGGTTACGCCCTCGAGTAGTGCGTTTAATCCTGTTTTGAACACGAATGGATTTCGTGGTTGTCTTTCTTTTTCTTTTGTTTAAGACTCAAGAGTGCTTATGACTTGGCTGGGTCGCAGATATCTAATTACGAAGTGGGCATAATCTTCCCTGTCCGTTCGCAGGCGGAAATTGAGAGATTAGCATTGTTTGAGAGGCCCCCGCAAAGGAATCGGGCTAGAGATACGCCTTGGGTGAGTGCTTGCTCTTGTCTTTGACTATCAGTTTTCTGTGTAGTTGATATTGATGTCGCTGTCTAGTTCCGAGAAGAGTCAGTATTTTAGGTAGGATGTCATGAAGGAAAGGAAAGGCTTATTTTCGTTGTAGGTAGTGTAATACTAATAGTGCGAAACGATCGAGGAGGATAGGAGCAGCGCCGCACGTGAATTGAAGCAACCTTAGACTTTCTCAAATTTATGTAAACCGAACGACGTCTTTTTCCTCTTTCACCATGGGGCGTCTACCAGCCCTGCTTCCTCTTCCTTCCTCTCTTTCTGTGTTACTGTGCTTTCCTTGGTTTCTTTCCATCATTTCGGTTTTGACCCAGGACCCACCAGCGCAAGTGACAATCTACTACCAACCAAACAAGACTCCCGGAGCAAGTCAAACCAACACAGCGTCAACAGCCAACTATACTGGTGCGGCAGCCTATGATACTACGGTGCTCAACCCGCCTGGGTTACCCAATCCTATGCCGGCGTTACAATTTGGAATCCAATTAACGAATAGAGGAATGATTGGAATGTCTATCCCTCAGGCGGGGTCTTTTATGGGGTTTTCGATAGAGATGTCGGTTGCGAATCAAGTTCGTGAGTCGCTCGCTTGTTTGGTCTTCTTCTTTCCGTGCAAAGCGAGCTGATATGATGACCGATGACCGAATGGATAGTCGGGAAAAACTCGTAAGTCGTGCTTTGACATGGTATCACTTCAAGACAAGGTGCTCAAATTGTAGTATTTTAGGAAACACATACAGGTCCCATTCCTCAACCTCATGTCCAACCTCGTCAAAAGATCCGGCGGAGTCCACATACGAGTTGGCGGTAATACTCAAGAGTTTGCCGAAATGGTTCCTAGTCTCCCCAATGACCGGATAATACTCAAGGACACTACCAATACCAACAATCCCGTGTGTAACTGGTCACTACCACATTGATGTACTGACCTATATACCCCGCTATCCTCTCTTCATCCAGACACAAACACCACCTTTGGAATATACTCCTGACCTCCTCTACATGATGCGCAACATATCCGATTTCCTCAACATCAGGTGGTACCTCGGTATTCCCTTCAACGACACTAATTGGCGACTTCAAATCGCAGAAAGAGGCGAAGAAATCCTTGGCGATTACTTGTTGGGCTTGCAAGCTGGAAACGAACCGGATTTATACGTTAGGCATGGACATAGGCCCCAAGTGAGTCTTTTCTGCCTAAACCTAGCGCATATGGCATCCGTCTCTCTTGCCTCTGCCCATAAACTGACCGTTCTCTATCTTATCTAGGGCTGGGGCCCCTCAGACTTCCTCTCAGAAATGCAATCACTCGTTTCCGCCATCCAAAACTCTGCAAACTCTGGAAGCCCCTACGCTCAAAAATATCAACGTCTGCTTATCGGGCCCAACGTCAACACCGGTGACTGGACTCCAGAGATGGTTTGGGATACAGGCTTTGTTGATGCCTTGTACGATCATCTACTCTATTTGACGGTGGAACAGTGAGTATTCCTCCTCACTGACTCGGTAGTTGATACTTTGGGGTGCTGTGCTGACTACCCTTTGCCCTCATAATAGCTATCCCGCAGATAATTGCGCAGCACAATTTCATACCGGCGCCACTGTTGTTGATCCACAGACCGAGTTTCCCAACTACTTGACTCATCAGGCGGGTCGGAATCTCATTTCGCCTTACCTGAATAGTAGTGCGTATGCTCAAAGCAAAGGTAAGACAGACCTCGCCATGTTACTTTTTCGTAAACTCTCTCTCTTACCTTTCTGCTTCTTCCCTCAGGCAAAAAATTCGTCTTGTTTGAAACCAACACCGCTTCCTGTGGTGGTTTTCCTGGAATCTCAGACTCGTTCGGAGCCGCGCTCTGGGGAATAGACTATGCGTTGCAGCTGGCGTATTCGAATTTTTCAGAGGCACTGTTCCATGTTGGTGGGCAGAATGTGTATTATAATGTAAGTGTATTGGTTTTGGTCGGTCTTTGAAAGATTTATACATAACAGCGATTGTTCTTCTTCTTTGATAGCCCTTCACCCCACCACCGACAAACCAGTCCACATTTCACCAATGGACAATTGGACCCATCTATTATTCCGCGCTCGTCATGGCAGAGGCGTTAGGTACGACAGGCTCAGCCCAGGTTATAGATTTGTCTGCGAATGACGGGTGAGTGATAGAAAGTTTTCCTTCCATGGCCACCAGGTTTCTCAATTATCACCCATCATCACCTTACACAGAAACGACTACACCCCCGCCTACGCCATCTACGAAAACGACGTTCCCGTCCGCGTAGCCCTCATCAATTTTATGACCGACAACTCTGGCACCTCTGCCTACACCGCGTCCATCTCCATCGGTGGAGGCGACACAGGTCAACCCGCTTCTACCCCCTCTTCCGTCAAAGTCAAATACCTCTCCGCCTCAAGTGTATCCCAAAAAGCCAATTTCACCTGGGCAGGTCAGACCTTCGGTGATCATTTCACCTCAGATGGGAGACCGATGGGGGAAGAATCTATCCAAACTATCCAATGCGATTCGACTTCCAGCACATGTCAGATTTCGGTCCCTGCCCCTGGCTTCGCTCTCGTCTTTTTAAATGATAAAGCGTTGGAGGAGAGTACGGATGGAGGAAATGGAGAGGGGGGAGAGGCGACGACGTATTCGACTACGGCGGTGACAAAGACGATGAATACAGCAACGATTGATCAAGAGGTGTTGGCTACTAGTAATGGGCATCGGGCAGGGGATTTGGTGGGTCGGATGGGGAGTACGTCGAGGAGGAGTTCTGGGGCGCGGGCTGGGAGGGGGGTTAAGGGTATGGATATGAGTATGGTGGTGATGGGGATGATATCGATACAAGTAGTGGGTGGGGTGCTGTTGGATGGGGTTTGGTGATGGTGATAGGGATTGGGGTCGAGGTTGGCGTTGTGAGGGGCTTTGGAGGAACTTTTTGAGGGCCTTACTCTTGACCGTTGACTGTTTGGAGAGAGTCGGCGGTGAATGGTGAATGATGGGGGGCCCATGGACGTCTGGCCATCTTACATATGCAATGGCACACAGAGGACTCATTCATGTACTTGGTCTCTACTTGAAGTTTTAACTTGCGTGATTCTCAGACATTTTCATTTTATCTATCTATCGGTTGTTGGACTTCTTCAATCTTGCGTTTCAGTTATCTTTATCTTTGCGCTTTTCGCGCCAACGTTTACGCTTTTTAGTATTGGACACCTCGTACATATTTTTTGACGTTTTACATATACCGTTCTCGGTCTGTAGCAAATAATCGACAGTGTAAAAGCGAGTTGGGATTAGTAGAAGTAGTAGTACAAGGAGAATGAGTATAGGACAAGCAAATCTCCGATGATGCCTCTTTTTCTGACTTGGGCGCGCCTGCCATCAAGGCTTCCTCTTGTTCTTAGTTGTCCTGGTTGTCTTCAGCCATTTTTTGTTGGCTGAAGGGATGTGTTGGCCAGCGGATATGTCCGGAGTTATGAGAACAACTTGCAGGTAAAGGCTTTCAGAAATTACAAGATCAAACAACTGACAAATGTATGGAAACGCCAAGGAAACGCCCATCTCTTCCAATAGCTTTCAACCTCGTGTCAGCAAGCTTACTGAGTCATCCTTTCTTCACGATCCTTTCTTCACGCGGGGCACTCCGATCTGTTGACCGTCTGCCGGTCTATACTGGTCTATACCGCTGGTCAACAGACAGCCGAGGAAATATTGCCACAGGGTTTGGAATTTGGTGGATTGGAAACCGCCATAAACGCTCCGGCAAAACCTCATCAAGTACTTATTGATTGTCATCTAACCGAAAATATATAACCACAGTCAAGCATTGACCGCCCATCTGTGATCAAGGTCGAGGCAGTGCACTACACTCAACCCCTACAGCTTGCTTCAAACCTCCATGTCCGACAACGAAGACAAGTCAAGGTCTGGCTCGCAGAAGAGACGAAGGCTACAAAATGCGTGCGACGAGTGTAGAAAGAGGAAAAGTAAGTGACTTGCCAACTTCTGGACAACCGTAGCACACCAACCGTCAAAACCCTCTATTCTTCTACGTCGTAGTTAAGTGTAGGTTCATCCAATGACTCAAGCCAATCCAAGACTCACAAGGCATCAAAGGTGATAGTGCAAAAATGTCTGGAAATCGCTGTACACACTGTATTTCTCTGGAAATAGACTGTACTCACGTATTGGCAAGTATAAAGAAGGTGAGTCAGTGTAGCCCTGATAATAGCGAATCTCATCTTTTTGGCATGCAGAAACGAGGTCCTCCGTTTGGGTATGTATTCAGAAATTCTTTTCTCCTCCTACTTACGCAGTAATAATTAGTAAACCTCGCGGGTCAAAGTCGATTCGCTCCACAGTATCACAGATACTGTCGACCACGAAACCGTTTGAGGTACCTGATACTCCTGAAGCAGTATTAAAGCTTTTCAAAGACCTGGCCACCTACGTTAGGAAGCTGGAAGAAGAGCTTGACGAACTTCAACAAAGAATCCCCGCTCTCCCTGGCTGGAGTCAACAAAATGTATTATCAGACGAAACAGCGGAACAGGACGCGCGTTCTTTAGAAGGACTGTCTGAACAGCTCAAACGTCTCGTCCTGAGCCAATCCTTCAAGCGTCATTTTGGCACCTCTAGTTCACTGACCCTAGTCAGACACGCGATGGATGACGTGCATCTACCCCAAGACATTCATTGGCCATCCTCCCATGCGGCCCGTTATTTGAAGGCAAGACGCCCAGAGTTTTGGGCCGTCTATCAAGTAAGTGTTTCCATTGACGTCGGCCAACCAGTGTTTCCAGAGAGGGTTACTCACATCAATCACGCACATCAGTGGCAAATCCCTCCTCAAGAAGACCTCAAACCTCTCGCTTTTCCAGAGACCGACTTGATGAAGAAACTCATCGACCTCTACTTCGTCAATCACGGCCAATACCTACCCATCCTCCACCGTCCCACTTTTGACCGCTCTGTCGCTGAGGACATGCACCTCCGTAATCGTAATTTTGGCTGCGTCCTTCTGGGAGTATGTGCCTTGGGATCTAGATACTGCGATGATCCCGCGGTATTAGAACCAGAGGCGCCGGAATTTAGTGCGGGCTGGAAATACTTTAGACAGATTAGACCAATCCCAATCACATACTCCGCCGCACCTTCTCTTTATCAGCTCCAGACCATATGCGTAAGTATCCTATGTGCTAACTTCCGATTCTTCAAATCATCACCGCTAATTCCTGTTACGTTTCACAGATCTCCATCTTCTTCCTCGAAGCAACTTCCACTCCCGAATCAGTCTGGGTCCAAGTCGCCGTCGGGATCCGTTTAGCACAAGAAGTCGGTGCTCACAGACGCAGGCAGGGTCAGAAACCTACTATCGAAGGAGAGTTGTGGAAGAGAGTGTTCTGGATGCTCTATTCTTGCGATATCTACGTTAGCGCTTCCTTGGGTCGTCCAAGAGCTACGTCTTCTGATGAGTACGTATCTCCTTCTATCAAATGCTCTAACAACCGACGACTATCTGACGGTTATCGAATCCTCGCCCTCTAGCTTTGATATCGACCTACCTGTCCAATGCGACGACGAATACTGGGAACACCCTGATCCAGAGCTGGCCTTTAAACAACCTCCTGGGCGTCCGTCCAAATTGGTCTACCTCATTACATTCTTGAGGCTCCTCGATATTCTAAACATAGCTCAAAAGACTATCGTATGTCACTTGCAATAAATGATACTACCGCGATCTGCCATTAATCCGACCTAACCTGACTCCAACAGTACTTAACCAGACGGTCCGACACATGGTCTATGATGGGTAGATCAGATTTGGAATGGAGCCAACGAACGGTATCCGAGCTGGATTCGATGTTGAACAATTGGATAGGCACTATACCTGAGCATTGTGAGGAATTTTCTTTCTTTCTCCAATCCGTCACAATTCGGTTTATAACTCAATCCCGGCCACTTATTAGTGAAATGGGATCCAAACAGAGAAGATACTGTCTTCTTCCACCAATCAGTATCTCTCTACGTCAGTTACTACTGGATCCAAATCCTCGTTCACAAACCCTTTATCCCTCGTCTCGGTGCCACTTCAGAAATTACCTTCCCTTCGATGGCTATTTGCGCCAATGCAGCAAGATCAGCTTGTCATGTTATGGAGGTGCAACAACGTCATGGATCTTTACCGCTTGTTAATGTTGTCGTAAGTGTATTCCATTGAATTGACCTCCAGGCGATCTGGTTAATGGATGAATTTTGGTTGAATATCAGTTAACGCTTTACAATGCTGCGATCGTTCTTCTCCTAAATGCATGGAGAGGAAAACATCTCCGGACCACGCCGGGTACGAATAACGAACTAGTAGACGTGTATAAATGCATTGGAATGCTTCGTTCGTATGAGGGACGGTATGTCTTATTCATTCATGCCTTGGCAAAAAAAGAAGCTAATAATCTGGACATTTCATCCCAGTTGGCAGAGGGCAGGGACCTACTGGTACGTTACGTCTTTCAATGCAGCTTGTTCTGCCAAGGTGATGAATATAATCTCACAACATCTCTCTCTCTTTCCCAGTGATATCATCCGCGAAATCCTCGCCATCAGCAACCTCTACAGCCCAGAACCTTCCGATACCGGATGTCTCAAACGCTACCGGGACTCCAAGGACGATTCTTCCACTGGTGGACAACAACCGACCTCTTCGCCAAATTCCAATTCGTCTTCGTCGTCTTCGTCATTACCATCATCCTCGGGGTCTGGAGAACCTCGAAAGATAGCGGGTACTCATCGAGTATCCGCCTTGGCGTCGAGGCAATCCTCTGGCAATGGAACTAGCCATGGTACTACTACCACTCTCAACATTGACCCCATCTTCAACCTTCCTTTACGTTCTAACGAATTGGGTAGTCTACCCCTTCACGAATCGTTTGACCCCTTTGGTGACGCGCAGACCTTTGTCAATTCGAGTATCTGGATGGCTGAGTTGTTTCAAACTGACAGTGAGGAGTCGCAGGTACCGGTTACTGGCACCGGCGGCGGCGATGGTCGCATTTTTTGCGCAGAACCATCGATTCAGAGCTTGAACTTACCCTCTCAACAAATGGGGCAAACAATATTCGTAGATTCAGGCTCCTCCGCTATTGACAGCAACCCTACGACCATGAGCAGGTACGTGAAATCCATCATATATTGCGATCTTGGCTGTTGTTCTGAATCTGGTCCATTACATAGCAGTGACTGGGACGCGTACATTGCTAATGTAGATGATCTGTTGCGCTCGTTTATGTCTCAGTGATACCATGTCTATATTAGCGTTAGAGTAAATAATACTTCTCTCCCCACTCCCCAAAGTACATCATGATGAGTCGAATACAGTTTGAGGTCGCCGGTCCTTATGATTGGTCGTTAGAAGAGGCGAGGAAGTGCATCGTTATAATGATGTACATGTAGGATACAGGCAGTGTTTTACAAAACAAACGGGTAAAAATCGAAATCCAATAAGTTAAGACGCAAACACCCTGGGTTTATGACCTCTCTCCACGAAGACGACGAGCCAAAGCGAGATCCTTAGGTTGAATCGTGACACGCTTAGCGTGGATAGCGGCAAGATTGGTGTCCTCGAACAACGATACGAGATATGCTTCGGCGGCTTCTTGAAGCGCCATGACAGCGGAGGATTGGAACCTCAAGTCAGTCTGGGTGATGAAAAGTCGGTCAGCAAGGTGTGAAGACCTCGACACCGCAAGTCCAACGCACCTTGAAATCCTGAGCAATCTCACGAACGAGACGTTGAAAAGGAAGCTTGCGGATCAATAGCTCCGTTGACTTTTGGTAACGTCTAATTTCACGAAGAGCGACGGTTCCGGGCCTGAAACGATGAGGTTTCTTGACACCACCCGCGGCAGCCTGGAAGACGATGAAGGATTAGCAAGGCTTATTGAGCACGCAGCTGATAGAGGAAGACGCACTGCTGTTTTGCGAGCAGAAGATTTAGCAGCGAGTTGTTTACGGGGAGCCTTTCCTACAAGCAAGTTAGGCTCACTAGTCAACAGCGAAGCTAGTTGTCTAACCAACCTCCAGTAGATTTACGAGCAGTCTGTTTAGTACGGGCCATGGAGACAAAAAGTAATGTGAGGTATGTAGAGTTGTAGTCGTGAAGGAGTCGAGGAGAGGAAGTGGTGCTGGTAGTTTGAAGACAACCTTGAAATCAACGGTCGGAGTCTGAAATACGCGCTTTATAGAGGACGCGACGCGTTAAGATCCCGTGATCGAGCTTAGTCACGCCCCCGACGTCTTTCAAGGGGTATATATAAACCGTGCCGTCTAAATTCGTCCTCAACCACAGACGGTACGGCGTCGTAACCGTGCAGATCGTCCGTATTTTAACCGTATATACGGCTACGGTGAGCACCCCTAGGATTATCTACATACATTCTTAGAGGACTACTTAGTAGTACCCCTTGTCTTCACAATTTTTCTAACCCCATCCTCCAAACGATTTGATTAACGAAATCGTCCTGCGTACACTACAGGAATGGAATGCACTGGCAGTTATCAAGGCCATCAGAGTCCCCTCGCACATGTCCAATGATCGCAAATTCGAGAAATCGTCCGGTAGGGCATTCGTTCCACTTCCATCTAGACAAGCTTGTGCACTAGTATTAATCACACAATAAGAGTCTGCCTAGGGTATTATCCGGGGATAACGCTGGCCCAGAATTCTCCTGACGATGACTAGCATCAGCTTCTACCGCTTCGTACCTTTGTGTAAAAAAAGATGAACATGATACTAATTGGTGGTCTCCGCGAGTTTTTACCGAAGAAGGAAGAAATGCAATTCAGTCCTCAGTCCTCGTGAGTTTCGAGCACCAACAACAATCACCATCATGATTCTAACTGCTGACTGTGCGGTCTTGAGGCACAAATCAAGTTGCGCAGCTCTGATTATAAAGTGATCCCTTTCCTCCATTCTCCCACAGAAACCGTGACCGTGAGAGAAGTGACTTGGCAGTAACCTTCCAGATTTAATCTGTCAGCTATTGCAATGGCCTACTCAGTAACAATAGCCGACCCAGTAACCATTATCATCGATGGACTTGGGGATCTTTGTTCAGAGACACACCGGAACTGTAGTCCCAGCACTTCACAGTCATGGTACACAAGTGTCAGTGACGTTGGTCTTTTTGAACAGCAAAGAGGTCATTTGGGGAAGTTCAATCATATGTCCCTTGTTACGCTTGGCATTGTGGACATCCTGGACTTTTTAGCCGAAAGTGAGTATAGTATTTCACCGGCGAGACGTTACTAACTTATACCCAGTCGGAGGCCTCACTCTCCTCCGAGTACCTCCAATCAAACCTTTGTCATCGGAGATGACCTGCTCCACTATCCTCAGCCCTTATACAAAGGAGCATTGTTCACTTTAACCAGTTCTGCGGCACTTACTTTTGCTGAAGATGTCGAATTTGACTACATGCTTCTCAGTGTCACAGACTCAACATTCTTAGAAGGTCAAACCATTTTCGTAGACGATTCTAGTACAGAAATACAATGGAGTGGGAGCTGGAAATCTCAGGAAACCAATCTCACTGCATTCGACGCCCCACCAAATGAGAAGTTGACAGTGGCTGCACACGGCAATGGGACTCATATCTCCTCGACAGAAGGAGATTCCTTTACATTTCAATTTCGTGGTAAGTAATCTATTAGTACCTACATGTTTATTTGCTTGAAAAGCGAAATTGGTTAATCTAGGTACATCTGTTAAAGTATTCTGCGTCATATTCGACACTGGCGTGGTGTTCACAATCCAAGCCACAATAGATGGACAAAATAATACTCGCCAAGTTGAGGGTAATCCCTCGGCACATAATCTTTTGTTTGAAACCCAAGATGATCTGGCACCCGATGATCATACTTTAGTGGTGACAATCCAAGAGCTGTCCGAGACAGTGGTTGCAGCCATCGACTACATCCTTTATACCCCTTCCTTCCAAACAATTGTGGATAAACCTGTATTTCCATTAGTTGATGCCATCAGCAACACAACTACTTCTTCGTCCACCGCCGGCCCAACATCCAGTGCTTTTTCAGATTCAGGTTCATCCAAAGTAAATGGAGGCGTCATTGCAGGAGTGACGAGCGGCGGAATTGCATTTTTTGCACTGGCTATCCTAGCCCTGTGGATATAGAGAAGAAAGCAGAGGAAAAGGGACTTGAAAGAGCTCTCAGATCGAATTCCTGAGCCGTTTATGTTAGAACGCTCAGCGAGAACCCAGTCTGGTATCATCTTCTTCATTGAAATCTCTCATATTCTAAATCTTTTCGCAGGTATCCGAAGAAAGCATCATTCTCTTAATCCAGCGCCGGATTCAGTGTCTGATGTTGTCGTAGAGCACCCGAGCACTGACGCGAAAGGTCGCCTTATCCTTTCCATCTCAAACGCGGATCAATAAAACTTGCGTGAACATAGGGATGCTCTCGAAGAGCAGATGCAGCAGATGGAGGTGCAGAGTCAATCTGGGAATCTTGATGAGACAAATATAGAGGCAGTTCCGGACAAGACTTGATATGCTTACGAGGGAGATGGGGAGAATTTTGGTGCCACCTTCTTATGTTAGCGAGAGTGGTGAGGTCGGTGAGGATGCCGAAGTCAGTAGCTAGAGGAGTTTTGAAAGTAGATCGGAGACGAGTCTTCCCAGTGAGTTTTTTTCCTCCTACGGCTTGTCCTGATTACGACGTCTTCCAGGTATCCGGAAAATATAAGGGAAGAGATTTTTTATTGGATAATTTATTTTTGGAAGGTGTATCAATTGCAGTGGTACTCGCAATACTCATGGACTTCTAATGGTTTCACATTTTGAGTTGGTTCCTTACAGCTGTACTTCTACATAGGCATACCCACATTCATTTGCGCAGCACAGTTGAAGCGGAAAGATCAGAACCATTGTAAATAATGCTATTTCATGTCATTACGAGCAGATTACAAACAAAGCAGGTTATAAGCTGTACTTGAGAGCGAAAGGACGTGGACCGTAAATAGAAAAGCGGTACAGACAAGAGTCCCAATTGAGAAGAAAAGACCAATGTCATCAAACCCTTCCCGCACTCTGAATCGTATCCCATCATAATACAATGATCACTGCATCTTCTCCGACATCTTTTCCACACCTTCATCAAACTCAATTAACTTCTCCTCCAACCCATGGTTGAAAGTCGTAACCTGAGTCATTTGCTCCTCAGCACCCGTCCCAATCATTAACTCCTCGTTGCCTTCCAGATGAATTTGACCCCTGCGGGCACGGTGGACTTTGATCGCAGCAGCAACAAAGACGAAGAGCAAGAGGAAGGGAATCTCGAGAGCGGCCGCAACAGCCATTAGGGAGGCGTTGCGAAGGATTCGGCTGGTAGCGCTCTCGAGGAGAGCAGTCTCCTCAGGACGGTTGAAGATAGCGTCGTTGATGATTAAAGCGACGCAGACCGACAGGCTAACAATCCAGTCGATGGTGATAGCGCGCTTGGACCTCTTTGGAAACTCGCCAGATTCCTGAAGAGCTTGGAGACGAGCACGTCTCACTTCGCGGTGTTCCTCGACTTTGGCTCTAAATACTGGGCGGAAGCGCATGGCGATTAGGATGATGGTACGGAAGAAGAGGATGATGGTGAGGGCGAAGACGATGAGAAGGATGAATCCTATGCCGAATAGACCTTCCCAGCGAACGATGCTGGTGGTCTGCGCCTTGAAGGATTCTTTGAGAGAATCGGAGACCGGGAGGTCGGTAAAGGGGTAGTTATACTGGAGAAGAGCGCCATAGGCAAAGATAAAGAGATAAAAGACGCGGACGAAACCTATTTGCTTCAATAGGCTCATAGTGAAGGTGGTGGTAAGAGACAAGAAGTGTTGATGACTATCACCAATGATGACGCGTACTATTAACAATATGGCATCTCGGCTCCGCAGCCCAGAATATAACGGGAATAGCTGGATCAAAGAGAGAATAGATCCACGAAAGGTCGAGGGCGAAGGCGGAGATGATTGCGAATGCGATGGAAATTTGGTGGGAAAGAGAAGGGAAGACGGTTAGCCAGAGGACAACGCGAAAAAGAGGGAGAAAAAGAGTAATAAAAAAAACACAAGACATTAATGCATTAATACACACCTTGCCTAGAATCTCCGTCTGACTAAATGTAGCTCTCCCGTCCTTCCTAGATTCCGATCCCCGAGTCGCTGTGGACTTCAACTCCACATTCCAAACGTCATTCCCAGTCCCACTAGCCCTAGCCCCAGCCCCAACCCCAACGCCAGAACCAACACGTTGCCTCTTCGTTCTAGGCTGGCCTTCACAGTCTTCGTCTTCGTCTTCATCTTCTTCAAGTTCTTCGTCATCATCAGCATCGGCATCTTTCTTCTTCCCCTCCCCCTTCCCACCATACTCGTATCCAGCCTCCGCGCCTTCCTAAACATCTTCTGCCTCTCTAACCTCTCCTTCTCTAATTTTGCACGTTCGGAGAGGAATTGAGTCGTTGCGGATGTTGTCTGGATGGTATTGGATGTAGGTTGTCGACGATGACGGCGGCGGCAGTGATGCAGAGGATGCCGATGCCGATGCCCAGATACGAGAACTAGCTGGAAGTGACGCTGATGCGCCTCTGGACATGTCAGCTTTAGAAGCCTCTATAGCCCTGAGTTGGTCTTCGTAGTCGTCGTCGTCATTGTTGACAACTGGGGCCTCGTCATCATTGTGGATCCGGGTGGCAAGGTCTAGGCTGAGGGCAATGGCTCTAAAATAGTTACAGGTTCTTCTTAGGGTGTCAAAAAGGCTTCTTTGAAGCTCACCTTACGATATCGTCGTCGTACGAGATTGATGGGATGACAGTAAACGTGACTCGGGACACGTGCACAGGACTGACGCGTCGCGTCGCGCTGAGCGCTCGCGACCCCTTGGGTCAAAGAACTTTAATTTACATTGAGGCTTATGCACATCGCAAAGAGAACTCTCATCCGTATCTTGAGTTAGCCTTAAGCGCTTAAGTGCTTAAGCTTTAGCCCACTCCTAATCATGAGTGGTGGTAAGATACGCTTGTAGTCTGGTATTGTTGGAAGGACCTCAAACCCGTTTAGAAAAGTACGGGAGGAGAGACCTTAAACGTTAAGTAGACTCGAACGGCTCGCTCTGTGTAACACTTTTGATCGATCTATCAAAAGTGTCAGCGAAGCTGAAGCGGTTTCAAATGATCGACTTTCATCACAGGCGACTGGCTCGAGTCTACTCAAATGCCAGTCAAACGCGGATGCATCATCTGCAGCGGAAATGCGCACCGTATACCTACCACGGGGCAGTCCTAGTGCTTGTATAAAGTACTTTTCCTCTTCCTTCGCCTTCAACAACATAGTCAAGGCATCTGAGACGAGCAGGGCTTTCTTAAAAGAATGGAATAAGGTTGCTATGTCGCAAGCAGCCCATTCGATCAAGTTTATTCTGATCGTTGAAGTCCGAGGTTACTCGTCGGAAATTTGACGACAAAACTATTGCTATCAACAAATATTCTCCGGCCTCCTGGCAGGGTGTCTCAGCCAAATGCTTCGAGCAACTTTCGAGATCATCCGTACTCAAATTTTTGAAATTATGTTGACTAGGTAGATGTATAAAACCTCCTGGAAGCCTCCATGGATGGCACAACTAGCTTCCAGTCGAAATCCCGCCAACTCTCCAGTTCGTTCATCACTCACACGAAATGAAGTTCTCCGCTACTGCTACTCTCTCCTTGCTCTCCGTCATCACCGTTGCGCTCGCTTCTCCTGTCGAAGACCTTGTGAAGAAAAGTAGAGTCGAGTACGTGTCTTCAAACTGATTAGTTATATCAAGCCTCATTGTGACTATGACTTCACAGTTGCTCAGGCGAAGATGGATCCCACTGTGTGTTCATGTACAATGGCGCGTACATCGAGGACGGCTACGCAGGTTATCTCATTGCCTGCGACGGCAGGAACGAGTACGGATATACTGGTTAGTCCTATCCTTATGCGGCTATCGTCCCTCCTGCAGATCTGATTTTGTGCACAGGTACATGTCAAGTCGCATACGGTAGCGCCATTGCTGTAGATTGCCCACCTGACGGTGGCTGGGCCCGGGACTATTCGAACATCTACTTTGATCAAAGCGGAACCAGCTCGTGCGAGGAATTCGGTACCACTCATTGTGACCTTAGGAATGAGAAAGGGGTTAGTGCACATTTTCAGCTTTTTCTTGTAGTCACTAACAACCTTTTTTGCAGAAGTCCAGCAAGTCCAGAGGTATTGATTTCAACGTTGAGTGTGGCAAACATCATGATCGTAATTGATAATCGTACCCACAAACCCGTATACGGGTACGGTTTCCCCAATCCTAGGCCGCATCATTTCTTACACGTTGGGAGGAAGCACTCCGTATCTATCCACCATGTTGGTTTCATCCCCTTTTGATTTAGTTTGCACTTGGTAATTACCATGTATATATCCCTATCCAATTTCATTCGAATGTGTTTGCCTATTATCCTCGAGGTTTCCCTAAAGGGAACGCTAATGAAAGGAGTTGTTTGACGTTCTTGTGGAATGCTCGTCGATAGGTAGCTAAGCGCCTGCCCTCAACATAGTTGATAAACTTGTTCCAGATGAAAAAGTGCATCGTTAGAATGATGTAAATGTAGGATACAGGCAGGGCAGTGGTATTGGTGTACAAAGCAAGAGCGTAAAGGATGGATCCAATAAGTTAATAAACATTCTGGCGTCTACGACCTCTCTCCACGAAGACGGCGAGCCAAAGCGAGATCTTTGGGTTGAATAGTGACACGCTTAGCGTGGATAGCTGCAAGGTTGGTATCCTCGAATAATGATACGAGGTATGCTTCGGCGGCTTCTTGAAGAGCCATGACAGCGGAGGATTGGAATCTCAAGTCAGTCTGGATGAAGAAGTCACTTAGTCAGCAAGGCGTGAAGACATCGACACCGCAAGTCCAACGCACCTTGAAATCCTGAGCAATCTCACGAACAAGACGTTGGAAAGGAAGTTTGCGGATCAATAGCTCCGTTGACTTTTGGTAACGTCTAATTTCACGAAGAGCGACGGTTCCGGGCCTGAAACGATGAGGTTTCTTGACACCACCGGCGGCAGCCTGGAAGACGATGAAGGATCAGCAAGGCTTGAGCACACAGCTGAGAGAGCAAGACGCACTGCTGTTTTGCGAGCAGAAGATTTAGCAGCGAGTTGTTTACGGGGAGCCTTTCCTACAAGCAAGTTGGTGTCACGGTCAGCTCACAAGTCAACAGCGAAGGCAAGTGTCTATGTCTAACCAACCTCCAGTAGATTTGCGAGCAGTCTGTTTAGTACGGGCCATTGAAAGGAAAAGTAGTGTGAGATATGTAGTCGTGAAGGAGTCGAGGAGAAGGAGGGGTGCTAGTGGTTTGAAGACAACCTTGCAATCAACGGTCGGAGTCTGAAATACGCGCTTTATAGAGGACGCGTTACGCGTCGTGATCCCGTGATCGAGCTTAGTCACAGTTCCGGCATTAGCCGAACCCAAGCCGAACCATTTACGCCGAAATCACGTTCTTGCCTTGTCCCTCCCTGAATCCCTCGCTAGCGCGGGAAGCCACTCCACCCTACAGCTAATTTTCCCAGAGAAGTTCTACAGTGAGTGGCTTTCACTTATCAGATCAAGTTGGATTTCCCCTAACTCGTAGAGTAAGTACCTGAAGGCTGAGGCTGGAAATGATGCCAAAAGAGTTCCCCTATTACGAGGCCCTTTAGGGTCTCGTTCTTATAACATGACGCTCCCGCGTGTGGCTGTGCTCATAGGTGTACCGGTTTCCGGTGCCATTTGATCACCGGTCACCGGCTTTTGCCGCAAAAACGCGTGGTCTGCTTGTTCCGCAACGTCATCATCCTTCACACCTACTCGCCATTTCTCAAGCTAACAACGTTTCGAGGCCTTTTACGAACTTATCCTTATAATATGAGGCTCCCGTGTATAGCTATTCAATTTAGATATACAAATTTCTTTCTAATTTCCATGATAAGTAGAAGCCAGTACCGTCGTACCGAACAGTTGACAGCGCTCATTTAGCGCTTCTTGCCACTCCCTTTCCTTTGGGCCTCGTCATTGCCACACGTAGTGGTTGCCCACATCTCCTTCATTTATTTTTGCACCCAGGTCGTTCGTAACTACGTGGATCATATGGACCAGTTCTGTCTTATGGCAGTGACTGCTGTCTGTACTTCTAAAGAACTTGCAATTGCCGGACATGCCAACGCTGAGCTTGCAATTGCGACGAGGACTCGGAGGAGTGATATTCAGTTCAGAAATGGGTATAGTACGGCGGTGAGTAGGACCGATGCGATGCATGACTAGGTACTACTCATCCAACAATGACATTGATAACTATTTAGTTCGAGAAGGTGGACCGTATGGTTGTACTCCAAATTTATAAAGCGTGCCTTCACGTTCATTCATCTTTGGAAGTCGACCAGTCCTCTGCAGCCTTTGCGCATGATTACAAACGTTCTTATCGCAGTTCAGGTGCACCATCAAAACACCTCATGTAACGACCAAAACGTGGGTCTTTTATTAGAACCTCGCGAGTATATAAGAACGAAGCTCCTGTTCCATTGGGCGCTTGACCGCGGTACCATCCATGCTCAAAGTCTTCAGCACTGCAGCCTCGCTCACCCTAGGCCTAGGTCTTCTTTCCGCTGATCAAGCCTATGCTTGGGGTGCCATCGGTCATGAAGCTGTAGGGTATATCGCTATGGAGGTCTGTCCTGTCTTGAATATTCCTTCTGCCTTGATATTAACTTTACATGTCGTATTATAATTAGTTTCTCGGCCCCAAAACCTTATCCTTTGTCCAGTCCTCTCTCGGCTCAACGTACGACAGATCTTTAGGTGTGGCAGCAACCGTAAGTTAATATCCTTCCTATCCTTAGAACTATAACCATTGATACCAATGACCCTGACTTTGATGCTTGCTATGCTTATGCTTATTCGGTGCTGTGTACTACGTAGTGGGCAGACGATGTCAGGAGCGAGAAAGCGTACGCCTGGTGAGTACTCATACGTTCTGTTCAATTTCTTTTTTCCAAATCCTTGGTGTATACGGGCAATATTCAGGTCCGCCAACCTTCACTTCGTTGATGCAGAGGATAATCCCCCGAGCTCGTGTTCTGTGTCTGAGAGCCGAGATTGCGGAAATGGACAGTGTATCCGTGAGTTCACCGGATTTCCTGGTGCTTTCAGTTTCGTTAATACTACGCCATGCTTGAAAAGTAACCGCTATCGCAAACTACACTACTCGTGTCGTTGAAACTTCTCTCTCTGCCATGCAACGTCAAGAAGCTCTCAAATTCCTTGGTAAGTCCAAGTCACTGCGCATGCCTGTGTTTATGGTCTCCAACTTCAGCCCGTTGACTTCTCGTTGACCTCTTCACTTACTATTTATCGTTGCTTCTGCTTCATCACTTGAAGACCATGTAAGCGTATCATCTTCCCTCCCATCTGATCTAGTATCATATCTTCTAATCATTGTCAATTTATCCATCCACTGGCAGTTCATCGGTGATATCGGTCAACCTCTCCATGTCGAAGCTGACGAAGTCGGTGGTAACGACATTGATGTTACCTGTGCTGGGTCGAGAACGAACCTTCATTCGGTGAGACTCAGATTGGCTACGCTTTCCATGACGATTTTTCTCTTTAGAACATCTACTAACCTAAATGTTCCTGCTTTGCCTTTTACTAGGTGTGGGGTAAGTCTTGCAGCTATCTCTCGAGTACATCCATTGACTGACTCATGCCATTGGGGTGCACAGATTCCGGTATCATTAATAGGCTTCTCAGCGCCAACTACAAAAATTCTGTAACTGTGTGGGCAGATGCGTTAATCAGTCGCATCCAGGTAAGCTCCTGTATCTTCTTCTCACTCAAATAGCCGTCACATCGTATCTAATTTTCCCATTTTCCCATTTTAGACCGGCGACTTCCGTTCACTCACCTCCCAATGGCTTTCCTGTACCTCAACTACTGAACCTGCCCGCCGAAGGGAACTGTTCGCAACCAGAACCAAAACCATCGAGGAAGATCTTAAAGCATTCCTCAACAGAAATGTTTCAGACGCAGAGGATATCATTCAAAGGGCTATTACTCCACTCGAATGTCCTCTCGTATGGGCAAAGGAATCTAATGCTTTTGATTGCGTGAGTGCTGATTCGGATTCCTCCTTCTCAGTATTATATATGTAAATCTTTGCTCTCTTGGTAGTCAATCGTCTTCAGCTATACATCATTTTCCGACCTCTGCACCTCTGCCTATTACACAAATTCCGTCCCGGTCATCGAGGAGCAGATTGCGAAGCAGGGATATCGGTTGGCTGCGTGGTTGAATGTGCTTTTTGATGGGAGTACTATGTTGCCTTGAGGGTCAGGAAACGGACAAGGGGGTTTCGTACTAAGTTTAGTCTGCATTGAAGACGGGAATCTGAGATTCAAGTTCTGTGTTACACAAAGTCTTTGTATACTAGTATATCTATCAATTTTGACACGACATTTGCACACTCTTGCCCCTTTCGATGATGACCTGCGCCTCCTCCATCCGTAATCCGTAATTATGTGGAGGTTTATAGTCATTGCATGTTCAGATGCAGCACGTAATGCCCCAGCTGTAGATTTTCAGTCCTCTGGATCTCAACAGTCACAGAGAAAGCTGCATAATAAAAAATACTTTCCGTCGTCGCGAATCCTGAGCCCCTCAATCGCTTCCGAGCCCTTGAGCCAGAGTCGAGATAAGATTTCCAAATGTGTTCAGAACTTGAAGTTTCCCCAGAGTCTGGGCATTGTATAACAACATCAGTCCAAACCGAAGATCCTTGGAGCCCAAATGCGACGTGCATTTTGTATTCGAGCACTGAATCATTCCATCGATATGTAAGTAGGCGGAACGTATGATAACCACATTCCTTCGGATCATTGGGATGTGATCGGAAGACGGTAGCGTAAGCCATATCTTGAGTAATCCTACCAAAGCGATCCGGAGGAAAGATCCTCCCTTCGAACTCGAGATGATAACCGAAGGAACGGGTGTTCAACCTAGAAGGGACCATGATCCCCAAATCAAGGAGTCGCAATGTACCAGTCCAGAGGCGAATTTCAGGATTATCTTCGGCAAGATGACCAGTCTCTACCCTCTCCTGCAAATCTCCTCTCATTTCACAGGTAATGAGTATGCAACCTTCGCTATCCAATTCCCCTAGCAGTGTATCCTGTCGATTAACCATGTAAAGACGTTGATCATTTACCCTCAGGATAGGTTTACTATGTGTAAACGCGATCCCGAAAGAATCTCCAGTTTTCTGAGACTTGTAATGTACTAATGAATAACCTTCAGCACCGCTCCCCGAGCACGTTCTTCGATGTAAGAAACCCTGAAAGGACAGTCCGTTTGGTTTGGCAGGTCCCAAGCTGATCGAAGAAGTTCAATGTTGTACCTCGAAGATTTTGCTGGGGTGGATGTATTCGAAGTTCGGACCCTGCGCCCTGTGACTAGATGCTCTCTGACGGTGAGCTCCCGAATGTTTTTCATTGCCGGCGGTGAGCACGTCCGTAATACTGCGAGTTCGCAGATCGGGATTCCCCTGATCAAAATCAAGCACAACTTCTCTAGTGTCTAACGGGGGCAGGTTCTTCTATATCTATGTGTCTACATCTACTGTACTTATATACATGTCCAAGGGAATTATAGTGAAATATGAATATGTACATTATCGCGGACGTAAATGGATAGTGTATCTGTGGCGGCAGGATTGGAGCCCAAGTGTATGCCTCCCTATTCTCTGGTTCCCTTCTTTCCCCCCGGTCGAGTTTCCCTGAGCTTGTCTTTCAATTGTTCTTCACTTCTCCGTTGCCACAGTATTCATTTCCTTAGTAACAGGTTTCCGAGAGTCTCCAAAGCACTCCATTACTCGGGATCAAGGTTCAAGCTTTCGTTCACTCGTGATTTGATCTTACTAGCTTGGAGCCACAGCTCCGTTTCTTCTACCAGTAGTAAGTACTGAGTGAGGAGCCTGACGCGGACAGGTTCGGTCAAGTCAGATTCAAATGGTAAGTAAATATAATATTATCATCGCGATTTTACAGGGGTGTATGACGTGCAGTCTTATCACCGGTGGCAAAAATCTGATTGTCTAAGCAGTCGTCTTCTCCAAGAGTTCTGAACTGACTTATGTCCGACTTAATCAATTTGAAACGACGCGTTCTACCAGTATTAGACGAGCTGGGGCTAAGTTGGGCTTCGCAAATTTCTCCAGAGCTGCTTTTAGTCAGAAACGAGGTGGTAACGTATCTGTAAGTCTTTTTCCATCTAGTTTAATTTTGATTTTATGTATAGATCGTATTCTCTCAGCCTAGAGGTCGGAAGATATGAGTCTTTCCGGTGATTTGGCCTCCTCTCATCATCGCGCTCTTACCATCTGAAGTGAGTCGTTCCTTTTTTCCACTTTACTTTACGAGCATTTGCATCCGTCATCGTTTATCGTCCTAATATCGCATCCCTTGGCGTCAGTACTGCAGTGATCTATGACTTGCCTGTGGACCGAGGCTCAACTGTGGAACTTGAAGGACGATCTATCCAAGTAGGGTACTAGAGATCGCCTTCAAAGAGCAGGTCCACCTTGATATCTTAGTGATGTAAACGGTCGGCTATGGTCCGCTCCGGCTCGGCTCTTTGTCAGAGCCGGTAAAATCGACTCGACTCCGACTCTAGCCGTTTAGAGTCGGTGAAATCCAATCGTCTACGGAAAAAAGCAAAATATTGCTACCTACAAAGCTGAAAGGCTATCTCAAGTCCGTAAATAGTATATATGAGTAATTTAAAGTAGTTTTACCTGTGTATTTTACGAATCACAAGAATGTTTGCAAAATGAGGTGTAAGCGAGGTCGTGGGAACATGCCAAGGATGACATGACGAGGTTCGACAACTTCAATTTCCAACAAGGCTGACAGGCTCCAGCCATCTTCATAAGGGAAGTGAGGAAGCCAATGCTTGTTGGCATCTCTGAAATGGAACTCTGACTGCTCCACACAGACAAAATTTTTGACCTACCCTGGATGACTCGAGCCGCGAGCCAGTCAGAGCCGAGCCGCGGCTCTAATACCGGCTCGGCTCGTCGGCTAGCCGCTGTCGAGTCGGACCGTTTACAACACTATGATATCTCGTCCAAAGAGGCCTTGGCATCGACCGCCGTTCTATCCCAGGGACACAAATTTACTGCAAATCTCTGTTCCAGATCCTCGGACTTTCGAATCAGGAAAGCATATTCGTAGCTTCATGTCACACTCAAACAGTTGAGTCGACGTTCTTAGCTTATAATCGTCTTGTTCAGAATCGGGCACTCGCACAACTTCTACTACGGGCATACTTTTGACGTGTGCATACTGAATAAATCGCGTTGAAAGCTCGATGATGATGAGAGATACCTAGATACGACAGACAATATACCGTAGTAGTTAACCTACTGGATATTTACAACCTGAGTCGGTCTTCAAGTGAAATCCTTACACGATAGACACATCCCCCTCGGGCTGGAGCCTGATCCAAGGGCAGCCAGGTCCAGATGTCCAATTGGACAGTTCCTGGATCCGACCAGTGAGGTTTCCAAGGATTTCGTTAGTGATTAATACAGGAGAACGGACCCAACCTTCAGCAATAGGAAGGCGTTCCTCTCGGAAGAAAATTTGGACGAGTCTATACATAGTTCATGAAAAGGTCAATGTTTGGCTTGAAGACTTTGGTTTGAAGACTTACTCTTTCTTCGCAACGCCTTTAATGGGATCACCCATGGCGCTCAAGTAGAAGCTACTCTCGATAGCCCTGACAAAGAACTCCTTGATAGTGTTCGTCAAATCAGGGTGTTCAATCATATCCAACGCGAGCCTCTGATCCAAAGTTGCAGCAGCGGATGTGATATTGTAAACATCTGAGCCTGGTTCCCGAGAATCAGAGTGTAAGAGTGCGTCACTGTTGTAGTAAACGTTTCGACACACCTGGGTTAGAATTCGCCAAAGTAGAGAAAACAGTCTCGTTGAAATGAAGATTGTCGCCAGAACCGTCGGGGAAGATGTCCGAACGAGAAAGGGAAGCATCGTGTTCGAGCGTTCCATGCCTTCAGAAGTTGAGGTATTAGATTGCGATAATGATACTTTAATATGGAGACTTACAATGCAAGATCCTCTAACATGTAGTTATCAATTTCGTCCGTGGTCAATAGGCCAAGTTTGGCGGCAACTCGAAGAATTAAAGTGCCTTTATCGAAGTTGAAGCCGTCTGAGCAGTGAGGTTATTGACAAACGAAGTACCGGAAATGATGAGTCACTGTCGAAATTTCATCCTGAAGCCTTACTAAAGTAGGACTCACCATGAATAGCATCCATGACCATATCGACAGTAATGTTCTTCCCGTTACGAGGTAAGAAACCATGGTTCGCCAGCCTGCCATGGAAAGAACCACAAAGAATTTCGATGAGTCAGAGTCGTAAATGTGTGATTCGAAGGCCAAGAGTACATACGTATTCAAGCCAGGGCATGGCCCACGAGAATCAGTAGCGGTAGGGGCTTGCCACTCGTGAGCGCTCCAATTGACCTGGTCAGCCTGATGATTGTGGGACTTTTGAGCAACAGTGGCTGGAACGACACAGGCCAAAGTGAGGAAAGAGAGTAAAGAGGCGAGTTTCATGATAATGTGATGAAAGTTGACAGAGCTTGCAAGCAGAGAGCTAATCACCGGGTGAGCTTGAGTATGGTACAAAGTGGCCTCGTCGTATTTATACGCCCAGTAACCTCAATGAACTTTTGAGTGAAGTCTTTGTGGACAAATCAGTACAAAGCAATATCCTTGAATGGACCTGTCACTGATCGAGAGAAAATCACTGCGCCGGGAACACCACGCCCACCTGGGAACTATGACTGCTATTGAGCTATGAAATTATGAAACTGTCAACATCGATATCACTGCGCCGTAGTCATCGCACAACCTTGTGAACTCTGGATAGTAGAGAATGGAAGTTCTCCGTGAGTCAGAAGTAGCCTACTCAGGAATAAGGATGAGCCCACTTGGCGGCTTGGCCTCCCCGTTTCATTCCTCAGTGACATACTGCGTAACTGTTCACGTCAGTGTCTATGCTAACTGAAGAGAAAATAGTAAGTGGCCACCCATGTGCATAGTTAAGGTATCCACCGTGTACCGTCTGTTTGAAGTTGCCCTCAACTCCACGAGGCAAGAAAGATGTAGATACAGCATCATATACATGTACGTTTACAACAGCTAGATATACTAAGTATGGCGGTCCGTAGACATGTACATCAGAGACGGTGATAGACTATACGTACGTACTGAGTCCGACGGTGCATCTTCAAAGTCCCAGTCTCCCATACCTCTAGACACATATCCCTCATCCAACCTCTTCAACATCAACATCATCCTTCTCAAAGCCAATCTCCCCGATCCTATGTCCCTGAGTCAACTCTTACTACACATCCTGACTTCCCTCAACAGGCCGAGGTCCCAAATCCTTCAACTCCCGCCGCCGCCTCAAACTATGAGTCTCCTCTCCCTAGTCGTAGCACTAGTCCTCGTCCTAGCCCTTTCGGGTAACCTAGTTAATTATCCCCCGCCTCCGTACCAGTAGAACCCGGAACCGAGCCCGAAATCGATACCGCACTGGCAGCCGGCATTGTAAAACGCGGAGTGGGCCACCCCCGTCAGTGTCCAGAGTACCCGTATCCTCTAGGCGGCCGCGGCTTTGACTAGGTTGCTGAGGATCCAGATTCGGTCGTATCGCCAGTTCCCTAGGTGTTCCAAAGGCGTCTCCCGTCTCTCCATGATCCTGAAACTTTGCTAGTGCTGGGAATACAGGTACCGAACCTGCTCTCGTCCTCGAGGCTGTTCCAAGGGAGACGACGGTATACCTCCTTGTCCTTCGGCTACTTCTCCTGATTGAACCCATTGAGGCTCAGGAAGCGGTACGGTGTACCGGAGAAGGAGGTCTACCAAAACCGTGTCCCGAACCAGGGTGCATATGGACTTGTGCATCCGATGCAGGGAGAGGCAGAGGATAGACTTGACTGTCCATAAGGCGGGCATGAGGACAGGGTTGATTATATCCAGTGGGGGATGACTTTGAACGAGAGGCAGAAGCGAGGTTGACCCTGGGAGATTGAAATAGGTGTACCCTGTCCGAAGAGTACCCATTCGACGATATATGGGAGGACGAATAGGAGAAAGAATGGGAATAGGAAGGTCGAGGAGGTCGAGGATAGACATGATAGGGTGTTATTCCAGCCATATGGTTGAGATTGACCGGAGTTGACCAAAAGGACAAAAGTTGACCATAGCTGGTGTCAAATTTGTTTGCAGAGGCAGAAGCAGATGATGGAGGGTACGGCTGTGTGGAGAAAAGTAAAATTAATCTAGTCAGCTAAAACAAATCGTCGTCGAAGAAATAATAGACATACATGAGGCATGGCATTACCGAGCCCAGCCCCAGCACCGGCGGCAGGCGGAGGAGGCGAAGGAACCGTCGAGATAGGCAAAGGCTATCTCTTGACAAGCAAGCAAACCTTCTCAATGAAACTCGTCCTCTTCGGCCCTCCGACATCGCTGTCTCCTCTGGGCTCCCAGTGATGCGACCCTGAATCGGAACCAAGCCAGAATCCAAACCTCCACCTTCTCCCTTTTCTACGCTATCCCATCAAATGCACTCTCTTTTTCGTCCGTCAGATAGATGTGAACCTGTCGCCCAAGGTACATCGACATCCCTCAATTTTCGCTTCCGCCTTGCGCGTCTTAGACTGATCCACCAGGAGACGAACGTCGTTACGCAGGCTAAGAAGGCAACAACGGCAAGGACGATTCCGACGTAGAAGGGAGAGCTGTGAGTGAAGGAAGTGCGGTTGTATATTGCTGTTAGGATGATAGCGCCTGCGTGTCTATAGTAAAATGTGCAAGAAACACTCGTCAGAAGCCCCGAATAAACACTGGGAACAGTTTTTCTGGCGCGTTGACTACGCTCTTGAGCAAGCGTATCGCTAAATGTTCCTCGGCGGGAAAGAATGTTCTGAGGGCTGAGTTGCTACCAAGTTCCTGATCGGAAAGTCGGCGAAAGAACTTGAGTGTTGTTGTAAGGAAGGACTCTCATTCCGTCCTAAACCATAGTTTGTTTAGCCAAAGCTCCAGCAGGTCGACAGTCACGTAAGCCACGGCAACAAAAGGCCGTTCCGAGTAGATAGCGCCTTTCTTGTCGAGCTCCTGTCAGTGGAATGTCAGTCTTCCTGACGACTGATCACAATTTAGACTTTGGTTTTCGCGCTCAGTGGGCAACTATAGCCATCTGCGTGGGGAGAAATAATCGGAGTTTGAAATTTCTCAAATTTCGGTGTCGTTGGAAGTTTGTTGGGAGTGGCCTTATAATTACATGGCCGGCTCTTCTTACAATATTAGCTCTATCGCTCCGTGCGAAGGAACCTCGGGCTCACTATACTCTAATCTAGCCTTCATGACTCCGGTACGCGTCTCCGCCGTTTGCTCTCTGTCCGTCTACGAGTCTCAAGTTGATATTATTGCCTAGCTTGTGCCTAGCATTTTTTCATCTTCTATTCTCCAACGTGCCCAGAGGCCGAGGCTCAATTTTGGAAGGACAATCTATCTAAGTAAGGTACTAGAGCCCGCCTTCACCGAGCAGGTCCACCTTGATATCTCGTCCAAACGGTAGGCCTTGGAATCGATCACCGTCCGATCCCAGGGATGGCACAATTAAAATTACTGCAAATCTGTGATTACGGATCCTCGGACATTCGAATAAGGAACGTATCTTCATGCCAGACTCAAACACTTGAAACAGATGAGTCGACGTTTTCAGCTTATAATCGTCTTGTACAATACCGGGCACTCGCACAACTTCTACGAGCATGATATTGTCGACGTGTTCATAAATAAATCGCGTTGAAAGCTCGACGACGATGATAAATACCTAGATACGCGATACGGCAGACCGCAGTAGTTAACCTACTTAATATTTACAACTTGGTTCGGTCTTCAAATGAGATCCTTAAACGATAGACCCCCCCCCCCCCCTCGGGCTGGAGCCTGATCCAAGCGCAGCCAGGTCCAGATGTCCAATTGGACAGTTCCTGGATCTGACCAGTGAGGTTTCCAAGGATCTCGTCGGTGATTAAAATAGGAGAACGGACCCAGCCTTCAGCAATAGAAAGGCGTTCCTCTCGGAAGAAGATTTGGACGAATCTATACATAGTTCATGAAAAGGGTAAGAGGTTTGGGCCTTGGCTTGAAGAATTTGGTTTGAAGACGTACTCTTTCTTCGCAACGCCTTGAATGGGATCACCCATGGCGCTCAAGTAAGCGCTACTCTCGAAAGCCCTGACAAAGAATTCCTTGACAGTGTTCGTCAAGTCAGGGTGTTCAATCATATCCAGTGCGAGCCTTTGATCCATAGTCGCAGCAGCGGATGTGACATTGTAAACATCTGAGCCTCAAAGTGAGGAAAGAGAGTAAAGAGGCGATATTCACGATAATGTGATGAAAGTTAACAGAGCTTGCAAGCAGAGAGCTGATCACCAGGTGAGCTTGAGTATGGTCCAAAGTAGCTTTCGACTCGTCGTATTTATACGGCCAGTGCTCAGTCACCTCAGTGAACTTCTGAGTGAAGCCTTTCTGGACAAATGAGCACAAAGTAATATCCTTGAACGGCCCTGCCACCGACCCAGAGACAATCACTGAGCCGGGGACGTCACGCCCAACGCCACCCTCCGAGCTCTACCCACCATAGGAACTCGGGAACTATGACACAGCCAGTCTCAGGCTGTTGATGAAGGTGAAGAAGCAAAATGAAACTGTCAACGACATCAATATCACTGCGCCGTAGTCGTCGTAGGACCTTGCAAACTCTAAAAAAAGCTGAATAATAGATAATCGGAAGGTTTCCGTGAGTCTGAAATAGCCCACTAAGGAAGAACTTGAATCCACCTAGCCTCCCCCTTTCATTTCTTGACATACTGCGTGAACTGTCTATGTCAGCCGTCTGTGCCAATTGAAGAATACGGAAAATAGTACGTACTGGCAACCCGTCCCAGTTGTCCCATGTGCATAGTCAGCAGGAATCTAGGGTATCCACCTCGAGTCCGTGAAGCGAAACTAGTATAGTATTAGAGAGCTTGCGCAGAGCCACCTGCAGCCACGTGTGGCTTAGTAAGCGTGCGCAGAGCGGTTGGCTCGAAATCGTGTGCGCAACCCAAGTGCAGCCATATCTCGCTCGTCAGCCCAACAACCGCCTTCCTTCCTCTTCGATTCTCAGTTGGCATCACAATCAAGGCCGCAGGGAACTCACTGTGCAGCTCTGTGCACCATGGTACTGTAGGACATGTCAGAAGTATGGCAGGAACATTTGGCAGCTTTCATCAGGATACACAGGTGTGTATGCTGCTTTCTGTGTATTTTTTGGGCCTAAAATTGATTTAGGATGCCTAGAATGGCCCAGTCCCCTGCATCTCTGAGCTGGCCCTAAGCAATGATGCTGTTATGCATCCTCCCTCACCAACCTGTGCTTTCTCTCCAGATATCCTCACCTATCATCCTTTTTTTCCCATCAAACATACTGTCTGACCCCAGCATCCTTTCCAGTTCATCCATCTGCCCAGAGAAGCACGTTATTTCTCTCACAAGCTCTCATAGTTCATATACATCAAATCTCTGTTATGCTAGTTTTTGTACATCATATCCCGGTTCTTTTGTGCTCGGCCTATTCCTGGATGCTCCCTCCATCACTTCCTATGCTTGTTTTGCATGTAATCACTGTAGCTACCTCAATATACGCTTTGCAACTTGCGCACACGATTTCGAGCCAACCGCTCTGCGCACGCTTACTAAGCCACACGTGGCTGCAGGTGGCTCTGCGCAAGCTCTCTATTATTAGTCTCGAAAACCAGACTGATGATACACATACTGTGTATGTATAGTATTACGTACATGTACGTTTACAACAGCGAGGTATAGTAAGTAACTCAACGTCCAACTTGAAGATGCCACTGGCAGTCCGTAGACATGTACTTCAGAGACGATGGACAGACTATGCGTACATACTCAGTCCAACGGTGCATCTCCAAAGTCCCAGTCTCCCACACCTCTAGACACATATCCCTCATCCAACCTCTTCAACATTGACATCATCCTTCTCAAAGCCAGTCTCCACGATCCTATGTCCCTCAACTCTTACTACACATCCTGACCTCCTTCAATAGGCTGAGGTCCTAAATCCTTCAAGTCCCACCCCTGCCTCAAACTATCTCTCCTCTCCCTAGTTGTAGCACTAGTCCTTGTCCTAGCCCTTTTGGGTAACCTGGTCAAATTATCTTCTGCCCCTGTACCAGTAGAACCCGGAACCGAGTCTGAAACCGATACCCCAGTGGCAGCCGGCATTATAAAACGCGGAGTGGGTAACCTGTCAGTGTCCAGAGTACCCGTATCCTCTAGGCGGCCACGGCTTTGACTAGGCTACTGAGGATCCAGACTCATATACCTCGGTCGTATCGTCTTCTCCCTAGGTGTTCCAACTTGAAAGATGTCTCCCATCTGTCCATGTTGCTGAGCTTTTGCTAGTGCTGGCAATACGGGTACACCCGCTCTCGTCCTCGAGGCTGTTCCAAGGAAGCCTGAGTAGGTATATGACGACGGTATACCTCTTCGTCCTTCGGTTACTCCTCCTGATTGAACCCATTGAGGCTCAGGAAGCGAATTGAGTGGCGAGCCCCTATTCGCGCGTAAATAGTGACAGATAATCTACTTCTTGCACCTTCGAGGACCTCGATCTCGATCACATCCATCAATATCGAGAGGAAGTCTGAGGGAAAGTCAGTCGGTGGTAGGCGGCCGGTTGGATAATTTGAATAAAGTTGATAAATAAGAATGTCTGTACGACTACAATTCACCGCATATCATCAGGTATTACATTTGGATTCGTCGCCTGCATCAAGTCATCTATATCGGACATATACCGACTCCAATCTTGCCAGTTTGCGCTAAGATGATACAGAAAATTTGAGAGGTGTGAGCTTCCGTCATCCTAGTACAAAAAAAAAAAAGGGGGGGGGGGGGGCAAAAAAAAAAAGCCACTGACTTGTTAAATGCAGTAGATCCAGAGATTTGTGAACTATTCGTACTAGCATTTTCTGTATCTGAAAAGGCATCAGACAAGGTACATGATGCATAGATACCGAAGCCAAATCGTAAGAGATTTGTTGCTCACCAGAACTTCCCATTCCTATCGTACTAGATGACTGGTCTGCCATGATATGCCTCGAGTGCATCGATCCCTGCAGCTGCTCTTCATGGCCACTGGCTCCCTCGCTGTCGGCCCCGACATACGACCCGGATACCCCGCCTGAAAATTCAGCACCAGCGCCTACGTGACCGATAACTGGCATCCCAAGCCCATGCCCATGAGCTGTAGTAGAAGACTCATAACCCTCTGCTCGAGGTTGGGAACCCTGAGCGCTGGCACCAACGCCTGTAGCGAAAGACGAGCCTGATCCTCCTCCTAAAAGCATCGACGCATGCGGATCATGATCTGTAGCATCTGCTACATCGTCCATCTCCTCGGACCCAGGCCAACTAAAAATCGCCGTACACGAGTCGGCGTAAGAGTCCATGCCCATGCCCATCAACATAGCGTCTATATTCATGTCCATGGTATCCATAGGCATATTCGTCCATGTCTCGGCATTCGCACCATGATCACCGCGGATATCTGGCTGAGGGAAAAGAGCCTGACCAATACCAGGATGAAAATCGCTATTAGTATGGGCCTGGAGTGAAGACGATGAGCTAGGTCCAGGGCCACCCTGCCCCTGATCCTGGAATAGATCAAACGACTCGTGGAGAGGTAAACTTCCAAGTTCGGCACTGTGCATCGGAAGATTAAACATCATCGATTCTGCACCATGGGTTTGACTACCAGAGTGGGGAAGCAAAAACCGAGATTGAATGGTAGGAGTACTCTCCGAATCATCTTGTGGACGTTGAGAATGGTTTTGAAAGTCATGGCTATCCTGGAGATGACCATATTGATGCAAATGTGCGGAGGAATCACTAGCACTAGCAGAAGGCTCATTCGAGGGCGAGGATGTAGTTTGTGTTTGACTTCCACTTTGACTACTCGTTTGCTGATCCGAGTCTAAGTCTCTCAACCGTTTGCGTGATGACTGGAGCAGTTGGGTACCGATATTACTCCTGAGGTTGGTGATGGAAATTAGTTCGCGGAGAATGTCGCTATTTAGAGGTAGATTAATGATCAGTTTAAGTTAACGGTCTCATTGAGCGAGAAAGCATTAAGCGGTTTGTCACTCACATGTACGTCCCAGCAGATTGCCATCTAGGTATGACCATTCCAAATCCGAGGTACATCAGTCAGAATAAGCACGCTCACCTCGTCTCATAAGCGCAAATCACATCTATACATTTGTACACATCCATCATCTCCTTTTCTGTGTCCAGCGAGATCTGGGAATGCTTTCCTCTCCATACATTCAGAAGGAGCACAACAGCGGAATTATGGAGCGCCATCTGCGTTGCGACGAGGAACAAAAGGAATCGGTCATTAGTAACCTCTACTTCACCACTCCTAAGACTATAACCTAGAAATGATATAGACTCACAATAACATTAGGCATCGGCAAGAACCCTCCTCTCTTGAAATGCAACACCTCCATGACATGACAGCAAGACCTTGCAGCGTTCGCACAAATCGCCATCGAAGGAAAACTAACATCCGGAGTCGAGCCTGGTTTTGGGATGAATGGTTTGTGAACGATGATCTGGACCCAGTAATATGAGGTGTATAACATGACGGATTGGTGGAAGAAGACGGGGTTGGGATTGTTGGGATCCCATTTCACTATGAAAGGACGAACGATGATATCGTCATCAGAGTCAATTTCGGAAAAGTTAGTATGGTAGACGGTGAAAGAACGAACGATGATCAGGCACAGAATCGATCCATTTGTTCAAGAGAGAGTCAAGCTCCGAAACAACTTTCTCAGTCCATTCAGGTCCAGACATTCCAATAGCAGTCCAAAAGTCAGATCTGCGTACAGCGTACTACACAGGATGCGTCAATAGTCTGCATCGCAAAAGGAGTGGTGACGTGATTTAGATAAGAAACTCACAATTGTTCTCTGAGCAGTACTCATGATATCTAAAAGCTTCACAAACGTGATCCAAGCTGACATATACGAGACCGTCCCAGGAGGTTGTTTAAACGCTTGTTCAGGATCCTCGGTCTCCCAATATTCATCGCCACACTCAATGGGCAGATCCACGTCGAAGCTGTCTCAAGTAAAATATTCAGTAGGGAAGCATCGAAAAGCAGACATTACAACGTACTCGTCTGCAGAAGTGGCTCTCGGTTTACCCATAAACGCACTCACAAACGCATCTATGATATACAGGGCCCAGAAGGCCCTCTTCCAAAGCTCCCGCTCAAAGGTTGGTTGACCGGGTCTACGCCTGTGGGCAGCTACGTCTTGAGCAAGGCGTAGCCCAAGACTGGTTAGTATCCAGCAGGCTTCAGGTGTTGAGGTGCTTTCCAGAAACATGACTGCTATCTGTTGAAAAAGACACATAGTAGCTCAGAGCGAATTACTGAAAACACCAGGTCACTTACCACGCACAACTGCAGATCATAAATCGTTGCAGCTTTCGCAAAATTGGACTTGATTAGCTTGATCTGTTTGAACCACTTCCATCCGATGCTATACTCGTGCCTCGAATTGTCGTAGTAGATCCTTGGGTCATTCGAATATCTCGCACCATAAGCACACACGGCCAAGACAACGTAACCGAATTGGCGATCACGGAGATGAACACCGTCTGCTACAGCCCTATCAAAGCTCGGGCGATGGAGGAGTGGGAGGTATCGGTTCATATGCGCAAAGTACAAGTCGATAAGCTGGGGTAGAAGATCATCATCTGGAAATTGAAGTTGAGGAAGGTGCTCTTCCGGTAGAATTTGCCACTACGACGGACAGCACAGTTAGCGGCATCGAAGGATGAGAAACAAATATAGAAAGAAGAGAATTTACTCACTGGATGAATCGCCCAAATTTCCGGCCTTCTAGAACTCTGACTAAGTGAGGACCACGAGAAACTAGAAGCAGAGCGCTTGAACGAGGCGAGTTCCTCTTCCTCAATCTTCACCTCTTCTTGAAAATCCTTCGTGGCCTGAACTAGAGACAGTGCATGGAGACCATCCCTGTCGGCTTGTTCATCTAATAATAAGCGTTTCAGCAAACCACTGATTCCCTCTTCCTTCGGTCCGTGTCGCTGTGGTGGAGAAGTAGATATGGGGAATGACCATAGTGGGAGAGATCTGGCATCATTTGCATCAGAATCTGAAGGGGAATTGGCGTCGGTGGGATTGTCTTGAGTAGAAGAGGATGCGGCGTTGGCTTGGGGTTGGCTTGGGGAGCGAGGTTGACTTCGATCCTGAATGAGTTCCTCAAGCTGCCCTTCCAAAGATATGATATGCGACGCTAGATCTACGAGGAGCTGCCTGAGGGCCTCTTGATCTTCAGGTATTGGATAAGGTTTTGCAGGTGATAGGATGGCCGCAATAGTGCTTGCCAAGGTACGTGTACCCTTGGGAGTGCTGATGATAGCCATCAGAATAGCACTAGCAGAAACAGTACGATACAAACCCTTTGGGCGGGCCACGTTTCTTAACAAGGTCATGGTCAGCATTCAGAAAACGCGAAGGTAACTGCGCTTACCTTTTTCGAACTGGCCATTACATGAGTGCATTCAGATTGGAAGGAGATACAATTCGAGCAGATATTGTTCGGCATATTCGCGCTGTCACCTGCGCTCGTCCAAAATAGATGTGCAATAGTTATATACTTGGACACTGCTTACACTCACATTTCACTGGAAATTGGATTAGTAGTAGGCAGATGGCATCTAAAATTTCACTCACTTTTGCGCTTTCTGCACTCGTCGCACGCATTCTGAAGTCTGCGCTTCTTGACAGGAAGTTCTGACATGGTAGAACTGAAGAAAGGAGGGATTAGTGTGATTGCCGGCCCGGTGACACGACATCCCAAACATCTCGGTCAACGCCGAGCTCGTGACGAAGCTCGATCACGGGATCGCGACGCGTAACGCGTTCTCTATAAAGCGCGTTTTTCAGACTCCGACCGTTGATTTCAAGGTTGTCTTCAAACCACCAGTACCCCTTCCTCTCCTCGACTCCGTCACGACTATAAGTCTACGTACCTCACACTACTTTTCCTCTCAATGGCCCGTACTAAACAGACTGCTCGTAAATCTACTGGAGGTTGGTTAGTCATAGACAGCTGCCTTCGCTGTTGATTTGTGAGCTGACCGTGACGCCAACTTGCTTGTAGGAAAGCACACCCAGCACTAACCAATATTCATTGGCCAAAAGTTAGTTCAGAAAGGTCAAAATTTCGAGGGACCAGGAAACTCATTTGGAAACGAAAGGTTTTCGTGCTTCAGAAATCTATCGGAAGCGGATCCGAGCCAATCGGATCGCTTGCCGAGGCTTCGGAAATTTAAAGTTTTCGAATCCATTTTCGAGCACCAGAGATTTGATGTTTCCTAATTAACTTCTGGACACGGGATATTGGTTACTGCTGGGTGTGAAGGCTCCCCGTAAACAACTCGCTGCTAAATCATCTGCTCGCAAAACAGCGGTGCGTCTTGCTCTCAGCTGTGTGCTCTCGCTAATCCTTCATCATCTTCCAGGCTGCCGCCGGTGGTGTCAAGAAACCTCATCGTTTCAGGCCCGGAACCGTCGCTCTTCGTGAAATTAGACGCTACCAAAAGTCATCGGAGCTATTGATCCGCAAACTTCCTTTCCAACGTCTTGTTCGTGAGATTGCTCAGGATTTCAAGGTGCGTTGGACTTGCGGTGTCGATGTCTTCACATCTTGCTGACCGACTTTTCATCACCCAGACTGACTTGAGATTCCAATCCTCCGCTGTCATAGCTCTTCAAGAAGCCGCCGAAGCATACGTCGTATCATTGTTCGAGGACACCAATCTTGCTGCTATCCACGCTAAGCGTGTCACTATTCAACCCAAAGATCTCGCTTTGGCTCGTCGTCTTCGTGGAGAGAGGTCGTAGACGCCAGAATGTTTATCTTAACTTATTGGATCCATCCTTTACGCTCTTGCTTTGTACACCAATACCACTGCCCTGCCTGTATCCTACATTTACATCATTCTAACGATGCATTTTTTCATCTGGAGCAAGTTTATATATCAGCTAGGTTGAGGGCAGGCGCGTTCAAGTCAGAAAAAGAGGCATCATCGAAGATTTGCTTGTCCTCCTTGTCCTCGATTATTTGCTACAGACTACGCTCTTCGCGTCGACGTTCACCGCGCTGGTCTCGTCGCATCATTTAACGAAAAATTCAACAATCATCACCTCTGCCTGCCACATGCACCGGTTCCAATCGTCAATCTGTGCTACAAAAAGCGTACTGCCATGAGTTAAATAGAAAAGAGCTTTCATGGGCAATCTGTGGACTTGATAGGCAGTACGGTGGGCAACCTCCTATACCTACCTATCGACGAGCATTCCAGGGTACTTACGGATGGCCACAAAAGTCAAACAACTCCTTTCATTAGCGGTCGCTTCAGGGAAAACCCCTCGAGGATAATAGGCAAACACATTCAAATGAAACTGGATAGGGATATGTACATGGGTTTGTTAAGTGTAAACTAATCAAAAGGGGATGAAACCAACTGTGATGAAGGATAAATACAGAATAAAATGGGCATTGCACGAGTGCTTCTCACAACGTGAAAGAAATGATGCGGCCTATTTGGAACCGTACCCGTATAAAATACGGTCGTGTTTTTTACCGGCCACAAACAACGTTGAAGTCAATACCACGGGATCTGCTGGACTTCTGCAAAAAAGTTGTCAGTGATCACACAAGAAAAAGGTCAAAATGTAGACTAACTCCTCCCTCATTCCTAAGGTAACAATTAGCTCTACCAACGTCCTCGCACCAACTGGTTCCGCTTTTATCAAAGTAGATGTTCGAATAGTCGGAGTCACCATAAGGTGCACAATCTACAGCAATGGCGCTACCGTATGCGACTTGACATGTACCTGTGCACGAAATTATATTTGCAGGAGGAGACAACAGCCACATAAGGATAGGACTAACCAGTATATCCGTACTGGTTCTGGCCGTCGCAGGCAATGAGGTAACCTGCGTAACTGGCCTCGATGTACGCGTCGTCGGACATGAACACACAGTGGGATCCATCTCTTCCCGAGCAGCTGTGAAGTCATAGTCACAATGAGGCTTGATACAACTGATCAGTTTCAAGACACGTACTCGACTCGACTCTTCTTCACAAGGTCTTCGACGGGAGAAGCGAGCGCAACGGTGATGACGGAGAGCAAGGAGAGAATAGCAGTAGTGAACTTCATTTCGGCGTGTGAGTGACGAATGAACTGGAGAGTTGGCGGGATTTCGACGTGTCGAGAAGCTAGTTGTGTCATCCATGGAGGCTTCCAGGAGGTTTTATACATCTACCTAGTCAACATAATTTCAAAATTTGAGTACGGATGATCTCGAAACTTGCTCGAAGCATTTGGCTGAGACACCCTGCCAGGAGGCCGGAGAATATTTGTCGATAGCACTAGTTTTGTCGTCAAGTTTCCGACGAGTAGCCTCGGACTTCAACGATCAGAACAAACTTGATCGAATGGGCTGCTTGCGAAATAGCAACCTTATTCTATTCTTTTAAGAAAGCCCTGCTCGTCTCAGATGCCTTGACTATGTTGTTGAAGGCGAAGGAAGAGGAAAAGTACTTTATATAAGCACTAGGACTGCCAGTGGCCCCGTGGTAGGTATACGGCGCGGATTTCTGCTGCAGATGATGCATCCGCTTTTCTAGACGCGTTTGAATGGCATTTTATGAGTAGACTCGAGTCAGTCACCTGTGATGAAAGTCGATCAAACCGCTTTCAATTTGATCGACTGTCATGATCGAGTGTTTCGAGTCTACTTACTTAGCGTTTGAGGTCCTCCCGTACGCGTATTCCGCTGCAGATGATGTACTTTGGGAGTGGGGAGAGAAGTGTTATTTACTCTAATAGACAGTATCACTGGGACATAAACGAGCGCAACAGATCATCTACGTTAGCAATGTACGCGTCCCAGTCACTGCTATGTAATGGAAATTTTTCAGAACAGCGAAGATCGAAATATGTGATGCATTTCACGTACCTGCTCATAGTCGTAGGGTCGCTGTGAGTAGCGGAGGTGCCTGAATCTACGAACATTGTTTGCCCCATTTGCTGAGAAGGTAAGTTCAAGTTCTGAGTTGATGGTCCTGTGCAAAAAATGGTTGAAAAGGTTCAGTTCCAATAATTTTTATCAGTTGAAAGTTGACCGAGCTCACCAGATCCCATAGCTGGGAACAACGAAGCCATGACGGTTTGCGAATAACCAGGTGCCATGCTACCAAGACTCGGATTACTTGTTGTGCTAGGCAGCTCGACCGGGCCTTGGTTCTGCACCATATTATTGCTAGTACCACTCGGATCCTGATTGTTCAGGTTCGAGTAGCTGGGCTCAGGCCGCCAGTGGCCGAAGCCAAGCCCAGATAAAAGGTTATTGACACTGTTACCATCGCCGCCGGCGCCGATGCCAGTAACCGGTACCTGCGACTCCTCACCACCAGTGTGAAACAACTCAGTCATCCAGATATCACTCGAATTGACAAAAGCCTGAGCATCACCAAAGGGGTCAAACGATTCGTGGAGGGGTAGACTACCCAATTCGTTAGAGCGTAAAGGAAGGTTGAAGATGGGGTCGATGTTGAGAAGGGTAGTGCCATGGCTAGTGTCTTGGTGAGGGAGAGTCATGGAGGAGATTGTGGAGGATGCAGATGCGGATGTGGAGGGTAGAATGTTGCCAGTTTCATTGCCAGAGGTGGATTGTCTCGAAGCCGAGGCGGATACTCGATGAGTACCGGCTATCTTTCGAGGTTCTCCAGGGCTTGAAGATGATGGTGACGACGAAGACGATGAAGACGAATTGGAAGTTAGCGAAAACGCCGGTTGTTGTCCACCAGTGGAAGAATCGTCTTTGGAGTCCCGGGAGCGTTTGAGACATCCGGGATCGACGGATTCTGGATTGTAGAGGTTGCTGATAGAGAGGATTTCGCGGATGATATCACTGGGAAAAAGAGAGAAGTTGTGAGATTTTATTCATCACTTTGGCAGAAGTTGGATTGAAAGACGTAACATACCAGTAGGTCCCTGCGCTCTGCCAGCTGGAATGAAATGTCCAGATTATGAGTTTCTTTCTTTGCCAAGGCACGAATGAATAAGACATACCGTCCCTCATACGAACGAATCATTCCAATGCATTTATACACGTCTATTAGTTCTTTATTCGTACCCGGCGTGGTCCGGAGATGTTTTCCTCTCCATGCATTCAGGATAAGAACGATCGCAGCGTTGTAGAGCGTTACCTGTTATTCAACAAAAACTCATCGATTAACCAGATAGCCTGGAGCTCACTTTGATGGAATAAACTTACAAGGACATTAGGAAGCGGTAAAAATCCACGACGTTGTTGTACTTCCATAACATGACAAGCCGATCTTGCTGCGTTGGCACAGATAGCCATTGAAGGGAAGGCGACTTCTGAAGTGGCACCGAGACGAGGGATAAAGGGTTTGTGAACGAGGATTTGGATCCAGTAGTAGGTGACGTAGAGAGAGACTGATTGGTGGAAGAAATCAATGTCTTCTCTGTTTGGATCCCATTTCACTAATAAGTAGCCGGGATTGAGTTATAACCGAATTGTGACGGATTGGAGAAAGAAAGAAAAGTCCTCACAGTGCTCAGGTATAGTGTCTATCCAATTGTTCAGCATCGAGTCTAGCTCGGATACCATTCGTTGGCTCCATTCCAAATCTGATATGCCCATCATAGTCCATGTGTCGGAGTGTCTGGTTAAGTACTGTTGGAGTCAGATTGAATCAGATTAATGGCAGATGGCGTTAGTATCATTTGTTGCAAGGGACATACAATAGTCTTTTGAGCCATGTTTAGAATATCGAGGAGCCTCAAGAATGTAACAAAGTAGACCAAATTAGACGGACGCCCAGGAGGTTGTTTAAAAGCCAGCTCTGGATCAGAGTGTTCCCAGTATTCGTCGTTGCATTGGACAGGTAGGTCGATATCAAAGCTAGAGGGTGGGGATTCGAAAATCATAACTGTCAGATAGTGGCCGGTTGTTGGAGAACTTGATAGAAGGAGATACGTACTCATCAGAAGATGTAGCTCTAGGACGACCCAAGAAAGCGCTAACGTATATATCGCAAGCATAGAGTACCCAGAACACCCTCTTCCACAGCTCTCCTTCGATAGTTGGTTTCTGACCCGGCATGCGTCTGTGAGCACCGACTTCTTGTGCTAAACGGATCCCAACAGCGACTTGGACCCAGACTGATTCGGGAGTGGAAGTTGCTTGGAGGAAGAAGATAGAGATCTGCAAAACATAACAGGAATTAGCAGTGATGTTTTGACGAGCCAGGAGTTAGCGCAAAAGATACTCACGCATATGATCTGCAGTTGATAAAGAGAAGGTGCGGCCGAGTATGTGATTGGGATCGGTCTAATCTGTCTGAAGTATTTCCAACCCGCACTAAATTCCGGCGCCTCTGACTCTAATGTCGCGGGGTCATCGCAGTATCTAGATCCCAAGGCACATACTCCGAGAAGGACGCAGCCAAAGTTACGATTACGGAGGTGCATGTCTTCAGCGATAGAACGATCAAAAGTAGGACGGTGGAGGACGGGTAGGTATTGGTTGAAATTGACGAAGTAGAGGTCGATGAGTTTCTTCATCAAGTCGGTCTCTGGAAAAATGAGCGGTTTGAGGTCTTCTTGAGGAGGAATTTGCCACTGATAAGCGTGATTGATGTGAATAACCATCTCTGGAAACACTGGTGAGCCGACGTCAATGGAAACACTTACTGGATAGATGGCCCAAAACTCTGGGCGTCTTGCCTTCAAATAAAGGGCCGAATCGGAGGATGGGCATTGAACGTCTTGGGGTATATGCACGTTATCCATCGCGTTTCTGACTAGGGTCAGTGAACTAGAGGTGCCAAAATGACGCTTTAAGGATTGGTCCAGGACGAGACGTTTGAGCTGATCAGACAGTCCTTCTAAAGAACGTGCGTCCTGTTCCAGTGTTTCGCCTGATAATACATTTTGTTGACTCCAGAAAGGGAACGCGGGGATGGGCTTTGAGGAGCGATCATGTCTTTCCGATGAGGCTTCTGCAGTGTTAGCCATTAATGTCTGTTGAAGCTCGTCAAGCTCTTCTTCCAGCTTCCTAACATAGGTGGCCAGGTCTTTAAAAAGCTCTAACACTGCCTCAGGGGTATCAGGTGCCTCAAATGGTTTCGTGGTCGAGAGTATGGCAGATACTGTGGAGCGAATCGACTTTGACCCGCGAGGTTTACTAATTACTGCGTAAGTAGGAGGAGAAAAGGATTTCTGAGTACATACCCAATCGGAGGACCTCGTTTCTGCATGCCAAGAAGATGAGGTTTGCTATTATCAGGGCTATACTGACTCACTTTCTTTATAGTTGCCAATACGTGAGTACAGTCTATGTCCAGAGAAATACAGTGTGTACAACGATTTCCGGGCATGGTCGCGCTATCACCTTTGATGCCACGTGAGTCTTGGATTGGCTTGAGTCATTGGATGAACCTACACTTGACTGCGTACAAGAACAGGGGTTTTTTGACGGTTGGTGTGCTACCGCCTTCTAGAAGTTGACAAGTCACTTACCTTTCCTCTTTCTACACTCGTCGCACGCATTTTGTAGCCTTCGTTTCTTGTGTGAGCCATACCTTGACTTGACTTCCTCGTCGGACATGGAGGCTTGAAGCAAGAATTGTACGATGAGGGGTTACGTACTACTCAAGGTAGTGCACTGCCTCAATATATGTACCTTGATTGTATAGGAAAATCGGAGCGTTCTGCACGGAGAAAGGGTGATTTAGGAAGCATGCTGAAACGAGTGGAGCCAAATTTGGGTTCCAAGCAATTGCAAGAGAAGGGATGATGGTGTAAGAAACATACGATTACCGTATGACTAGGGGATTTTTTTGGTGAGTTATTTGTTCTTGTATTTTCTGAAAGCTTTGCCCGCCATTTGTTCTCACGGACTCTTCCGGACGTATCCGCTGGCCAACACATCCCTTCGGTCAACCACAGAAAATGGATAGCATCATTTCTTTCTTCTCGTCCTTGCTCCCTACCGTCCACGACGGAGTCGAAGTCAGAAGCGAACCAAGAACAAGAGGAAGCCTCAGAGGAAGCCCCAGAGGAAGAGGAAGAGGAAGAGCTTGAGGAAGAGACTGAGGATGTGAGTCCGCGTACGCCTCCCAGAAGAACTCGTCTGACGGCAGCCTCATCTTTCTCAGGTGCACCCCAAGTCCGAGAAGAATACCAGGAAACCAGCAAGTGTGCTCCATTGGTAAAGCACCTTGACCACTGTCAAGAGAAGGTCCAGTCTGTAAAGGGCTTCAAGGGCGAGGAGTGGTGAGGAGCTGTGAGTGCTGGTCTTTCTCTTCATGTCTTTTGTCATTCCTGACGTATCGTTTTAGCTGTAAGTAGCTGTGAAACTCGCTTCCGGAGGATGGTACTTACTATCAGACACGCCTGTCCGTTTCCGTTCCCAGTCCAGTAAGTATTCTGACCGCGTTTCCGTGGAAGTGAACTAATGCATGTTTTAGCATGATGCACTGTGTAGATGTATGTCTTTCACGCTTTCTTCTCTTCATACTGGCTCATGCGTCAACTAGGACTGCCGCACCCAAACTCTTTGCCAAACTCAAGTGGGTTTCCAAAAAGAGCGATAGTTGGTGTGTAATAAGGTTTTCGTGTTCCTCTACGCCGGCTAATTTTGTTCTTCGCTGACAGGTAGGCTGGTTGTAATACATAGATTCGTTTTCCGCCCTTGGACGACGACAATACGCTCTGCGTGCACCCGGTCGATGATTGCTGGCTCCGCTGCGTTTTTTTTAGTTTAGTGCTGTCGGAGCGCTAGCCACTTTTTTGTTCGTCCTTTTTTTGTCTACGTTATTCAGACTTACCACTGCTTCTTGGAACTGCTCAAGTACGCAGCTGGCATCAAGAGCACAATGCCCATGACCATGGCTACTTACCTTTGGTCGTACCTAGTACATCCTGCCGGAGGGAAGCACGTCTTCCAAGGATGTGATCGCGACCTAGGAGTCTCAGCGTCCGGTGTATGCTGGTTGTCTCGGGCGGGCAGCAACTCTATCCGCCGAATCCGCTATTCTCATTGCTTCAGCATGGCAGCCCAAGCATTTTCGTTTTCCGGGTAGGCATATGGTCGGCCTATGCTTGTATTTGAGGCTCAACCAGCACCTTCTCAGGTATCTAGTTATCTTCCAGTGCAGTACACCGTCACCCTGACTCAACTATCTCTTTCTCAGGCTACGCCCACCTGTAATTGTTGCTGGCCTTGGACTTTTGGCCTGCTCGCTGACGCAGGAGTGTGGTAGCTATACTTAGGTCATGCTACGACTGTATGTCTTTCTTTAGTGTTGTCGTTATGGGCGTAGTATCTAGTTTTTAGGTCGCAGGTGTTGTTCTTGACTCGTCATGTTACTCGGTAATATGCACCGCAGAAAGGATAGGTGTATCCTCAGTTGATACCCGCGTAACCTGCAGTGACGCATGGCTTTTTTCTACATCTATACGATCTAGGCCACTCTCAGCGAGGTTCGCAAGCGCGGGTTAGTTCCCCCTAGGCAGCTAGTAGGTTCTGCCCGGTAGCGTTGTCGGTACTTGGCAGAGTGCTCGTTGCGGAGTGCTGTCCTACTATCATTTTCCTCTCCTCATCGGTTACACGACGCGGAGCGCAAGCTCGTTGCTGTCTCTTCCAGTCTTATCTCTATATACCCAGTTTTGGCCAGAGAAAGCTCAAGTAGACGTACCGTATACGCCGAGACGACATGCCCTTACCCTTACTCTCGGCCCTTGGCCGGTCCATGTCGTTCTACCACTACGGGCAATGGCACCTTTTGTGACTGAGGAAAGCGGTGATAAAAGAGTAAGATAAGCGAAGCAATTGCCTCGCTCTTCTCATCCTTTAGCCTGCCTTTTTCTCAAACAGATTAGGTACCCTTGCCCTCAGTGAGAGGCGAGGATAGAATGACGTCATGCATCTGGGTACCATAGCTCCCTTCATTGGGTCGGCTAAGTAAGCTTTTTGCTCCTTTTCTTATTCGTTTTTTTGTGCCTCGACTCTCGACTCTCCAGTGCACTTTCTTCGCGTACTTAGTTTGGAAATGACCTTATGTAAGTTAGGACCTATGTAGTTGTATTTGGCAAGCGTACGCGCCTACAAGATGAGGAGTATATTCTGTCTCAAGTACATGCATTTGGACTAGAAGGCGGCACAAGTGGAGTTGGAATTGGATGGGACAGCTGCAGCCTGCCTTGAAGTTGCAGCCTGTCTTGACGAGGGCAGTGCAAACTGTGGCTATGCACTTGAAGCCCATGCCAATCAAACGCAAATTTCTGTCTCTCCGTCATCGTCCACAACAATGTGCACAAGACCTCTGTATTACGATGAACTCAACTACGTCGAATGACCGGACCCCGGAACATCGATGCCTCTTTCCCTGCCTCTGCCTGTGGTAATGGTGCGTCTTGTTTTCGTATGATGTCTAGCTGTCTTCCCTCTCTTGACCAACTTGGTGCTTCTGCCAAGCGGTAAAGAAATAGCAGAGGACAGCTGTTAGAAGGCGCAGTGTAAACGGTTAAGATTCAAAATAGATCTACTATAAAGTCTAAATAGTGTATCGGTATGATAGGGATTTGGGTCTTGTAGATAGGATAAGAATATAAAAGGAAATGAATTGGTAATACGGGTGGGTATAGGTAAAGCCTGTAGTCTGTCTTCTTGACAACAGCTGACAATAAGTTAGACCTTCCTTGAAAACCAATTGTCTGAATACAGTATTCCATCCAATCAAAATTCTTTATAGTAAACACTGGAATAGAGACCATGAGTTGAGCAAGATATTGAGGTGATTGAGCTTCAAAAGTGTGTTATTCTATGATGAACAGAAGAGAATTAGTTTTTGAGACATACAGTTCTCTCATCATGACCACATGACAGGGTCACCTCTTGATCTTCTTCGTCCATCATCAAAATTTCTCAGTATAATATTCCGGTAGTAGAAAAAATTTACTCTTTTGATTTTCAATTCTGTTCTCTGGTCACTCACTCTTTCTCTACTTCACTCATCCGCTTCTCTCTCGTTTTCCTCATTGCGGGTCTCCAAGCCCCATTTGTCCAATGCCGTGTTCCACCTAGGGCTGCCAATGGCCAGTTCTGGACTGGTACATGCATCTTGCCTAATGACAATGCCCCTCTAGCCAAGGATCAACCCAACAACAACCATCCTGACACGTTCTGCACTGATCAGGATGACAGTGACAGGATGGCCAAGTCTCAAGGCACAGTGATTACATGTGTGTCCTCAGACTCCTAGATACCAGTTGATTTCCGCTTTTTCCTATCTTTATTTGATTTACATTTTAGTAGAGAGGTTGTGATGAGCCAACCGCTGCCACGTGTGGCTTTGTCAGTGTGCGTGCGTGGTTGGCTCGCATATTGTGTGCGATAGCCAACCGCTGGCCGACTGCCAGTGAACTTGACATTTCATTCTTCTACCATGCCCTCTGCTTGCAAGAAAGCAGTCTCCCGGCCCCCAGCCATCCCTAGAATACCCACCCGTTGCTCTACACGCCTTCAAACTCATGGTGACAGCAGCCAACAGTCCAAGTCTAACGGTGACAGTTCTGGAGCAGTCGAGGCGGAAACAGCCACCTGAGACTCCAGTCCACCTTGGGACTGTGAGAAGGGTGATGTACCCAACAAAGAATCACCAGAGCCACATTCCAAAATGCAGCAAGAGGTCAATGGCTCCCACTCTGAGTCAGTGACCTGCAGCATGCCTTCTAATGACTCGGGAGACGATGAAGACAGCTCAGGGGAGGACCAGACTGAAGGACAACATGCCCGAAATGCTCGCTCACCAAACTGGCAACCGTGGCAAGACCGGTACCTCATTCAAATGGTTGATAAACTCCGTCCCTTTGAAGCTGGTCAGCATGAGACTACAGCCGCATGGGAGGCTCTTGCCCATGAGTTACTGCAGGAGAGTGTAGATGTTGATGAGAAATATCTGCTTGACCGCACTGTGACAGCATGCCAGTCAAGATTCTATTTGCTTGTGAAGTTTCACGAGGTGAGTCTTTGTTGATTATAGTGACGAGGCCTAACTCACATCCTATCCCCTTTCAGCAAGAACAGACACGCTCAAAACAGAAGACAGGGACTGACGAAGAAGTAAACGAGCATATACGTGTATGTTGTGTGCCTACTCTGCTATATTTTTTTTTACTCATACATGTTTTAGCTTCTTGATGGTCTGGTTGAACAAGTACATGCAAGCAAACTCGAGGGGAAGAAGTCCACAGGTGATGCCCAGAAGAAGGCTGAGGCTGAGAAGGAGGCTGGCTTGGAGATTCAGGATGCTGCAATGCGGGGTATGGTTCCTCGAGAGAATCTCACAGATGTCGCCGGTGATGATGCACCAATTCGGGAGCGTCAAGGTCAGCATAAGAGGAAACGGTGCGTCTACACATATCAGCTGCAAGCATGACATTGCCTCATTATTCTCTAGCACAACATCTGACGCAAAGGAGAACGATTCACCAAAGAAGGGCTGTCGCCGCGACCGGGACAAGATTGACAAGGCGCTTACCAAATTCAATGCGAGCGATGAAGAACTTCTCAGGGAAGTGCAGAGGAGAGAGCAAGAGCGTCACCAGGAGAATCTTGAAACCCAGAATCAGATACTTGGTGCTTTGAGGAATTTGAATGAGGGTTTCAAGGAAATGCGACAGGAAGGTCACGATGCATGTATGAGGGAGATGGAGGCTCAAGCTCAGCAGAATCAGATACTCGCCTCTCTTGCTACTGTCATTGCATCCACTACCTCAAACCTACTGCAGCCTGGCCCGAGTCACTAATACTATTGTTCGTTTCAAACACATTCTGTACATACCATAGATTTCTTGATATTTACTGTAGATACTTGTTTACTACTAATCTAGTCATCATTAACTAATGGTTCAGTGTCAGCTTCCTCGTCATCTAATTCTGCCCAGGGTGATGTCAAACACCATGAGTCCAATTCCTCGTCATTGACTGGTCCACCCTGAAAGTACTCTGCAAGGATGGGAGGTGTACAATGGAAGTACTGTGGAATCTGCGGCCAATGAAGAATGGTATGACAATTGCATAGCAGGAGGCTGACAAGATAAAAGAGACCAACAGGCTGCAAGAGCAACTTTTGATTTGAAGCAAAATTTAAGAAAGGGAATTGCGTGTTAGCCTCCTTAAAAGACCATTCAACCATCTCCCGAACTTTGCTCATTGCACTGTTGAACTTTCTCTGTCCAGAATCCAACGAAAGACCCTTGTATGGTGCAAGTACATGCCCAGTCATAGCATATGCAGGGTCCCCATATATGAAGAGCCATCTTCCATCTGGTGCCCAAAAATGCTCTGAGAGGATGTCTTCGAGACTGCTCTGCTTGAAAACTGTGGCATCATGCCTTCGACCTTCTACAGGACCATAGACATGGATGATGAGACCGTCAGGGGCAGTGACAACGTGATACTTCAGACAGTGTTTTCGTTTCCATCCATTATAAATGATGTGTTGGTTTTGTGAAGGTCGAGCGGTCTCCTGCAAAGTCCCATCAATGAATCCAACAACACAATCCAACGGACATCCCTTCTCCTTCACTATGTGGGCATATTCAGCGAGTTTGGAAGGGGTGAGACGTTGCGGGTCAAAGCATAGGAGGTGTTTCCATCGGGTATAGAGATAGAGTGCTGTGAGCCGAGTGATTCGTGAAAATCGGGTCCTCTCCCAACCTATCTGCATCTCCACATCACACAAACGACCTGGAGAGACAAGACAATGTAATAGCATGCATAGGGCAGTGATTGAGTCTTCCTTGTTGCCTGAGTCGGGACAGACTATCTCAGCAGGAAATTCCAAAGCTTTCACAAGTTCTCGGACTTCCTGCTGCGTAAATCTTCACCAACTGAGTCAGGCAAGAATATATAAATGCTTGTCTATGACACACCTGAATTGCTGTAGCCAGACAGAATCTCCCCAACTGAAAATATTGGCTCGGCCTCCTGGACGTGTTTTCCCAACTTTCTTGAGTTTTCTCCCTATTTCCTCATCATCTACTTGATGGAGCAGGTCTCTGAGAAGGTTTCGGAACTTTATACACTGCTCAAGGATAGCAGCCTCCATCTTGAGGAGGTATACGTTGCAAAAACAAGCTGTATTGACGAATACTCGTACAGTTGGCTATCGCACACAATATGCGAGCCAACCACACGTGCACACCGATAAAGCCACATGTGGCAGCAGTTGGCTCATTGCAACCTCTCTAATGCATTAGCGTTTCACATTACCGATGCATTAACGACTGCAGGACGGCTCCCCCTGACGGATTCCATTACCGTAGACAACTTTATGATCACCAATATGGAACCTCGAAGGTGTGATTGGAAATATATGAAGGGCAGAAGAAGCAATGACAAATGGGTAAGTAGTACTTGTTTTTGCCACTGACCAATAAAGCTAAAACCAGGGTTGTTCAGTTCTATGTTCTCATTGCTACATTGGTCACTCTCTTAGAAAAGACCTAATAAGGGATGTACACTTATCCCTATTTTCTCCTGATCGCATAGATAGAGGTCTCTCGGTTATCTAGAAAACCCCTATACCAAAGTTTGTATTAAAGGCTTTCTAGATTTATTTTGGTGCTAAGTCTCATTATGAACGTCTTGTGATTACCGTCTACTCTAATGTGGGCTACTCAAGCTGCTACCGCTGCACAGAAGTCAAACGAACAAGCCCGAAGATGCCAGGTGGTGGGGGAAACCCTGATTTTTACAACTTTGGTTATGCGAAGTGGGGGATTATCCTCGCAACTGAGACTGACACTACTTGATGGTTCCGGGGGGAGGATCTTCATGGAACCATGGTTCCTACTAAAGATGTAGTTGGAAAAGATGCATGGTCAGACGGAATCACATTCGTTGTGTGTAAGAGAGATGCACAGCATGCCAGGAAGGAGAGAGTAATTACTGCGTCGTTGGGCTCATTGCGTAGCTTCTGGTCTGTACCATCGGGATCTCGATGATGGGACAGGTTCACAGGAGGAGTGATGGAATTTTGATACAATTTCTTTGCTGTATGAAATATAGGATACATTGGAAAAAGAATAATTGACTACTGTCAAGGGTGACACTGTGTATTGGGTTTGGTGTCCCCATCGGCGGCACGCTAGCTATATTTGGATGATGGAAGTCAAGATGGAGGAAAAGAGAGAGTGTCAACATGTGGGGAATGCATCATCAAATAAATATATATTGCCAGAAATTTATACAATCTACCAGTCATCTTCTAAGTACATGCGCAATGAGTAATCCCCCAGCTGCAGATTTTTAGTCCTCTTAATCTCAATACCATAACTATCCATAAACTCAGCCTCCACAAACCCTTCGCCCTTCAATCGCTTCCCGGCCCTTGGCCCAGAGTCAAGATAGGATTTCCAAACATATTCAGAAGTGTCGTTAAAGTAAGAGTCTTGTACAACAAGATCAGTCCAAACTGAAGATCCTTGGAGCCCAAATGCGATGTGAAGGACTGAAAACCCCCACTGGTATGTAAGTAGGCGGAACGTAGGATGACTGCATTCCTTCAGATCATCGGGATGTGGTCGGAAGACAGTAGCATAGGCCATATCTTGAGTAATCCTACCAAAGGGATCAGGTGGAAAGATCCCTTGGAACTCGAGATGATCATCGTAGCAGTCTCCACTCAACATGGGATGAACTATTACGCCCAAATCAGGGAGTCACAATGGACCAGTCCATAGGTGAATTTCTGGGTCATCTTTTGCAAGATAACCAATGTCTATCTTCTCCTGCAAATCTCCTCTCCTTTCAGATGTAATCATTATGTAGTTTCTGCTTTCCAGTTTCCCTAGAAGTGTATCCCCTGGAATGGAACCTCCGCTCGACTCGTAATCAGTTGACAGTGAAGGCTGGTCATTTCTACTGGCGATGCAGAAATAATCTCCAGTTTTCTGAGACCGGTATAGAACCTCCCCAGCTTTATGTTGTCCCACCAAAGATAGAGATACTCTATGTTCATCGATGCTAGAGATCTTGCCTACTAAATGAAAGACATCTTCCGGATGAAAGAAGTCCCAAGCTGATCGAAGAAGTTCAATTTCATACTGCAATGTCTGCCTAGGCTCGGACCCTGCGCCCTGTGACGAGATGCTCTGTGACGGTGAGCTCCCGAATGTCATCCATTGGCGGCAGTGAGCTCATCAAGAATATTTTGTTTGGATAACACCGTACGTATTGATGTCCACCCATCTTTTGGAGATAAATAGTCAAGTGGCTACCACCTCTTGTGGACTGGCAGAGTAGGTGTGCAAGAAAGATGTGTTTGCCAAAGTGCTCAGAACTGGAAGGGATGGGAATGAAAGGAAGATGGATATGCAGGCCATTGTTATTGAAGGAATAGGATGATTTGTTGCCGACGAGTTCCACATTTGAAGCCTTAATGTCGCCTGACATCCTAAATTCATACGGTGATCGAGCTAGCAAACCCCTTGTCTTGGCTTTCCTGGCTGGGAGATTGTTCTGCCACTCCTTCTCTTGCTCCTCTGTGGGCGGTGCCGCAACCCAAGCCAAGATGCTGCGATCATCGGAAATCCTGATAATCTCCTGCTGTAGCTGCATGAACACTTTGACCCCACCCTCCCCATAGATTGGTGACATACTGACACCAAAAACCCCCAACAAACAATATGCTTGGTCCTCCGGCCTCGTGGTCTCTCGAAACACTGCCCATGACATCCTCTGAGCAACGCTATATTCGTCAATAATCCGTCCCTCGAACACATCTACTGGGATGCCAGTAACCGCTGACACTACATCCTGCAAGCTCCATCTGGTCCCAATCTTTTCCCAGCCCTTATCCAAAAATACAACATATTCAGGAGCGAGCAACTCCTGAAGCGTCCAACCCCTCGTGAACCATCTACCGTCTCTGAAGTTGGATTTTTCATGTCCAGGATGATACTCTCCAGAGACATCAGATAGGTAGACGTAACACATCGCTGCGTCCTCATAATACTGGTACATTGAGTTGAGCGCTTTGGAGAGCTCGGCACTGCTTTCCTTGTTGATACAGCATGAATCGATCCAGATCCAATCGAAATGATAGCGACGAGCACGGAGACAAGCGTTCATGACTTTATGCCAGCCGGCTTTGGATTGGGCAACGTCGAGATTCTGGATATCCTGAAAGCTGACCTCGTCCTGCTCCCAAGTGTGTGAGAGGATCGCATAGCATGGAATATCGGTGAAGAACTGCTTGACTGTGAAGTCTTTCGTGTTTAAGAGACGCATAACGGAGGAAGTATCGAGAGTCGACCTGAAAAACGAAGGGTTAAAAGAAATCCTGAGGAAAGAGTGTTGAGTACTTACTGAAGTGAGGGTTCAGGACACCTGTTGAGAACGCTCAGTTGAATCACCAGAGCTGTCAGCATAACTACAGCTGAGTTTAGAACGAACTGTCAATATAATTCATGAGCACCGTGGCATTGATTACACGGTTCTAACAGCTTTTCATCATGATGATGATCAGTCACTACACTTCTTCAGCCAAAAATACAATCCTGTATTTGCCCTCGGCCAGCTACAGTAACCTTCACCAACTCGGATGAGGTATGTCTTCCAGCGTCAGCCATACTGGCACATGCACCCCGGCTTATAAAAACCCCCACTCCTCCTGATCATAATCCACGACCGTAGCGGAAAATGACATGCTCCTCCACGCGACCATTTCCACCTTCTTTACTTAACCCCCTTAAGGCTTATACCCACTTACGACCTCAAGATTTCTTTCAACACCACCTGCCGAACAACGAAATTCCAGTACCGCGATCAGTTTGGCATGATGACAGCTGTAAAGACGTGCTCATGGCTGAGGCAATGCAAGTCCATGCGGAAGGTGGGAGGATGCACGTTTTGAAGGTATGTTTTTGACTCGGTGAATGTGTCGTTGAGACTCATTGCTGAGACGAGACTAGAGCATGCGGAAGGAGGGAGGATGCATGTTTTGAGGGTCCCCTATTCTCGTAGAGAGAGAGACAAACTGGGAGGTGTCTGTCTGGGGGCGAAGGACTGCCGGCCTTGTAATAGGGGTATAGGCTCAATGCCGACACAGAGAGGATGGTGGATGGGTATACACAAAGCGTCAAAAACCACTTGGAAGGATAGTTATGATCCTTAGAAGTAACGAACATTCATTTGAGACACCCAGATGACCCAGACGAGTAGCGCCCAGCGATCTTTCATAGATCTTGCTTCAATTGTGTCTGAGGCTTGAAATTTCTGAAAGCTTGAAAGTTTACCGGTATCACTTGAGAATTATGTCCAGCGGCAGAATTCTGAGCAAGCAAAGATGTTGAGTGGCATATGCCGAGTGGGCTGAGGCAGCCAGAAGAAGGGAACGATGGGGGCAAAGCTGCTAGAAGGTCGGCTTCTCTGAAGGCACGTCAACAACAATAAAGTGCCGCAAACAACTCCTGCCAATCAGAAGGGCTTCGAACGAACCTATTGACCACAATAGTTTTCAAACCACCTTGACCACCGTCATGTCGTTCAAGCAGCTCCTTGCACAAATCGCCCTTCTGGGCGGCACTTTGGTCTCATCGTACATTCTATTCCTTGGAGGAATGCTTTTATCGCTAGTGACGCTAATCCTTAAGCTTGTTTTTATCATGCTCGTCCTCTTCCTAGCCCGGATAATACACTCCTCCTTCTTCCAGGAGACACGTTACAAAATGCTCGCGGAGGGTAAACTTCAGAATTCTGGCCCAATGTGTCTGTGTCCTTCAGGTCGTTTTGCGGCCAGAGTAGACGAGGGTATGCATTCGTATAGAGTCTCCATTCTCAACATTCTAATTGTCTGTAACAGAAAAAAAAGTTTATTTATTCACACATTCAAGCCCACATTCACGCCCGATCTCTTGATCGGCGAACCATTGTTAGAAGAAGATACCTATGAAGCTCTTTGCTTTATTTTTTCAGATGGTGTAGAAACCACTGTCTTCGAGTTCACTGTAAATCATTCATACTCATCCTCATATGCAGTCGCAAGTACCGACTTGAGAAAGGAAGAAAGAAACAAGTTCCCAAGAAAGACATACCAAAAAGAAAGAAAGGGTTTGGAGAAGAGTATAGGGACAGCGCAGGACTTGAACCTCGCTTCTTTACTAACGATGGTCCATTTGAATATACCAGATAGGCTATCCGTCCTACTAGTATTCTGCAACTAGTATTCTGGTATACACCGGGTCTCTTTCTCCTTGCGTATGTATTTCAATTTGAAAATGATCGTCGATTGAGGCATATACTTACAATTTCAATTTGCAGATATGCTATTCATCCTAGCTTGGAAAGGGTGTTTCTAGGCTGTGGCGAGTTCATTCGAACGTGAGGGTATCGGTAAACTCGCTACTGCACAGTAGCTAGTTACCAGTATATGTGTCCCATTCTATCTGGTCTCAACCTCTGACCATCATTGTTGCATCGACTAGGGCGCAACGGCCATGCCAGCTCGTTCAAGGCCAAGTATTGAGACTGTATACATAGCGATATATTTGAGTTTTGTGTTCAAGTCATAATTGACTGAAAGTTGAGATCCCGAAAACGTCAATTTATATCACTGGTATGTTTGAGCAGCCTTGAGCGCGATCCCCGAAATATTTGGTGGACCAGTATACTACTAGTAGGGCTTCGCACCGTCCAGTAATACTGGTACGCCCGTAAATTTTACGGGCTCAGTACTGGTTCTTCATTTTGAAGCCTGTACGGGGCCTCGTACTCGCCACGCGCAGCGCTGGCGTTCAAATTCCGCGCTCTCGTCGTACTCAAAGGCTGCTGGAAGCTGCTCAACGTCATGTATGTCTAATGTAATTTCTGGAATCTATGGTGGTTACTTTTGCGATCCTACTATCGAGGAATACGGTATACCATACTCTCTAATGGCACTCGAAGTCGTAGAACAACTCATCACAGATCCAACCCCAAACCCTCAATCCACTGGAGTAGATCACTATTGACCTCATCTTGGAAAGCCATCTGAACCCAATGTCCAGAATTATACTCGCGGATAGTCACTGCTATTGCTCGACACAAGGGATCCAGCCACAAAGATTGGGGCAACTGAAATGTAATCTCGCAAGGCAGCACCAAAGAAAACTGGACGATGAATGAGTGCGTTTTCTGGCGGAATACCTACGAAAAGGTTTTCCATCATTTTCGTTAGAACAGAGCAACGAGTGAAGAATTCGCACGTTGATCGTCCTCCCCTTCGAGGGTACCACGCACAATCTTGTACCAATTGAGAGGAGCGACTAAGCCCCCTTGACGGATGGCTTCGATTTGAATGGCTTGTTCTAGAGGTGACCGTTAGTTCTAGCAAGCGGAGCAATCACATTGAAAAGTCTCTGGACTCACCTCAGGTGTAACATAGTCTACTGTGGTAATCCTAGTGTCGTTAGTAATAAACGCCTCCAAGGCTCCTAATGGAGACCAGTCTGTAATCGTCCTGATGGTGTCATTCGGGTATAGTATGTCCCAAAGGGAATCCAAATGGTTCAGGATGGTTTGGTCTGCACCTTCAGAGGAGAAGAAATCCCAGTATCCAAGGTTGTTATAGCCGAGTACTGCTTCACTCTAAACAACGTTTCAATGCAACATATTTAAGAAACTGGAGGCCACTGGGAATGCCATTATTACTTACCAGGTTGAGTCTCTCTTCATAGGGCGTTGCGAAGAAAGTGGAAGGTACATATCCCATAGCTAGAAATGCGTACGACTGGCAGTCTTTGAGCCCCTGTCGACACGAGAGCAACCTAACAATCATCAATTATGAGCTCAAATATCAACGATGTCTCTTGTAACAAGACTGGAAACATAAAGCTGAGGGCCCAAAGGCTTCGAGGTGCCACCGTAGCCTAACAAATCCGGGACGAGGAGACCGTATCCTTTTTCTTGGAAAAAGGCTACCTGGTGACGCCAGTCATACGAAGTGGAAGGGAAGCCATGGAGAAAGAGAAGAGTGGGTTTTCCAGTATCAGCAGGGACTGCATGGTAATGGTAATTTAGGCCTCTAGAGATATGGCAATAATACTGTCATATTGTCCGGAAAATCAAATTTTACAAGTTGGTGTGACAAGTGTCATGGAATTTTACAAGTTCGAAAGTCTGGACAATGCTTGAAATTTACACAAGTGCATATTCTACTTCCAAAATTTTACAAGTTGTCAGTGGCATCAATTTTTTCACAAGTCAGCTCTTGGTTTGGAGTCAATTTTTTTTTGCAGGTTCAACTCTCAGAGAACTGGTCTGAATTTTACAAGTTCATGCATGTGAACAATCACGGAAAATTTTCACAAGTGAGTACATCACTTTGGCCGGGCTTTTTGCACAAGTTCCTACCTGGGACTTCCAATACTACCAGTGGAGAAATCTAATTTTACTGATAAATAAATACTACTATTGGCGTGATGAATGGAAGTTGCAAAAAAAGTGAGGAAATACTTGGCATGGAACTTGCAGAAATATTTGAGCTATGAAAGAAGTTCAACTTGCAAAAAAAAATAGTGGTAAGTTTCATTTGCGGAACCTGTAAATCTTGGAACATAGGATCAAGAGAACATGCAAAAAATTCATGGTAAAAATCCATCACCAAGAACCTGTGCAAAAATGCGATGAATGTGAAACTTGTAAAGTTTTTGGTCCATTATCCAAACTTGTACAAAAGATGATTTGACTTTTCATCAATGAAAAGTTGCGCAAAAAACCATGGAAACTCTTTGAGTCCACTCAACTTGTGTGAAAGGATGGTCAAAATGGTGAAGAAACTGGTAAGTTGCGTAAAAATCCCGGTTTTTGATTTTCCGGACACTATTATTGCCATACACCTGCAAAAAGTTGTGAGCTAGAACCCGCAGAAGAATTGAACGGGAATGACCTGTGAAATTTGCCGACTTACATGAAAACCAACCTGCAAAAATCGGTGTCTTTTGGTGACCTGTGAAATTTTTTGATTCTGTCTGGCTACCTGCAAAAAATTCATGATCCTGTAAACAGTCAGAACCTGCAAAAAGCAGAATTTTTGGACAATATTACTGCCATATAGAGACATTGAGGTCCTTGAACAGAAGAGTTGAACAGCGCAGGGGGTTAGACCTGAGAGGATACGACCTGGAAGAGCATACTTGAAGATGTAGGTGTCATATGATGAATTTGAGACTCACCTTTTATACTACGACGACCACAATTCCATGAAAGGGATGTGGGCCAATGCTGCGTGTGGCAAGCACAAGGCCGCCAGTTTCCTCTCACCTTGATTGTATTCAGCTTGCAATTTCCATTCCTGTTTGTACATACAGAACCACCACAGCTTTTTTATTTGCAAAGTATTCCAGGTCTCTGTTGTTGCCTTGAAGTCCTGCAGATATTTTTGTTGGTACCAGTACCAATGTATGGCAATAATAGTGTCCGGAAAATCAAAAACCTGGATTTTCACGCAACTTGCCACTTTTTTTACTATTTGGATTATCTTTTCACACAAGTTGAGTGGACTCGAGACTTTTCGTGGTTTTTTGCGCAACTTCTCATCGATGAAAAGTCAAATCATCTTTTTGTACAAGTTTGGATAATGGACCAAAAAATTCACAAGTTTCACATTTGATGGATTTTTACCATGAATTTTTTGCATGTTCTGTTGATCATAGATTCCAGAATTTACAAGTTCAGGAAATCAAACCTTATGACCACTTTTTGCAAGTTGGACTTCTCTCATAGCTCAAATACTTTTGCAATTTTTATGCCAGTATTTATTCACTTTTTTTTTTGCAAGTTCTCAAGAAAGAAATTTCATTCAGATTTTTGCAAGTTGCAACTTCCATTCATCATGACTCAAGCAGTAGTAGTACTAAGTATATATCAATCAGATTGGATATCTCCGCTGGTAATAATTGAAGTACCACTTATCTATGTATCACTGATCTACGTATGACTTAAGTACCAGGTAGGAACCTGGGTAAAAAAAACCTTCAAACACCCATTATCTCTTCCCTGAATACATGAAACACAGTCACACTTCATAGTAAAACACCAGAGGCATGCTCCATAGCAAGCTCATCCCCAACAAACACTTTGTCCATAGTCAAACACATGAACTCGAGAGCTTCAGTGCTGTGTAGCTCCATCCTCGCAGAAGGGAAGTAAAACTCTTCATCGCCTTGGGACCCTGTGGTAAAGGACTATGTTGCCTCTTCACCATGCAGAGAACTTGGAGGCCCAGGTACTGCAAGGTGAACCTGTTACAAGGCTGAATGAAATGAGGTTGAGTTTATTACACTCGACTTCTGCTTGTGGCTATGCTTAAACAGTCCCGTCTATCCATCCAATAAATGGGTTTGGACTGGAGTGATCCATGGGGCTGTGTTTCTAGCTTCATCCTGGTGCATTTCCATGTGATCCGACAGAAAGAAATATTAGTTCCAATGCAACAGGTGGCTGCACCTACTGCCAGCAAATTCTGTTTGCGCCACGTGATGCATAAGGAAAGGCAGTTGTTCAGTCTTACAATTTCTGAAAGCCTTTATGGCAAGTTGTTCCATGACTCTGGACATATCTGCTGGCCAACACATCCCTTCAACCAACAAAAAATGGCTGAAGACAACCAGGACAACTAAGAACAAGAGGAAGCCTTGATGGCAGGCGCACCCAAGTCAGAAAAAGAGACGTCATCGAAGATTTGCTTGTCCTACTTGTCCTCCTTGTACTACTACTTCTACTAGTCCCAACTCACTTTTACACTGTCAATTATTTGCTACGGACTGAGAATGGTATATGTAAAACGTCAAAAAATACTAAAAAGCATAAACATTGGTGCGAAAAGTGCAAAGATAAAGATAACTGAAACAAAAGATTGAAGAAGTCCAACAACTGATAGATAGATAAAATGAAAATGTCTGAGAACCACGCAAGTTGATGCTTGAAGTAGAGACCAAGTATGTGAGTCCTCTGTGTGCCATTGCATATGTAAGATGGCCAGACATCCATGGGCCCCACATTGTTCACCATTCACTGCTGACTCTCTCCAAATGGTCAACAGCCAAAGATCAACAGTCAAGAGTAAGGCCCTCAAAAAGTTCCTCAAAAAGTCCCTCACAACACCAACCTTGACCCCAACCCCTATCACCGTCACCAAACCCCACCCAACAGCACCCCACCCACCACTTGCATTGATATCATCCCATCACCACCATACTCATATCCATACCCTTAACCCCCCTCCCAGCCCACAGCCCTGAACTCCTCCTCAACACACTCCCCATCCAACCCACCAAATCCCCTGCCTGATGCCCATTACTAGTAGCCAACACCTCTTGATCAATCATCGCTGTATTCATTGTCTTCGTCACCATTGTAGTTGAATACATCATTGCCTCCTTCTCCATTTCCTCCATCCGTACTCTCCTCCAATGCTTTATCATTTAAAAAGACGAGAGTGAAGCCAGGAGTGGGGACCAAAATCTGACATGTGTTGGAAGTTGAGTCACATTGGATAGTTTGGATAGATTCTTCTCCCATTGGTCTCCCATCTGAGGCGAAAAGCCACAACGACGTCTAGGGGGAGACAGGCTGTAATGCCAGCGATGAGGTTCAGGGGATGGGGAGTCACCATAGTCATAGTAGTCATTGGAATTCTTGCTATGACAGCTGGGAGCCCTCATTGGAGATGCCAGTGACCACAAAGCAGAGTGGTACCTAGTGTGAGCACTGGAATAAAGATCCTTGTCTCTGATGGTCCTCGCATTGGGAAAGACAGCTGCTACTGGGTGCAAAGAATTTCCAACCTGTTCCAGAAAGGCATTGATGTCTTCAACAGCTGTGCTAGTTGTTGCAGGAGCCACTGCAGCCACAGTGGCAGGAATCCTCTTCAGCATTGTGTTCAGGATTAATGAGACCTTGTGCTTCCTAAACATGTCATTTGCATAGTCAATGTCGTCTTGAGTCAGAGGACAATTGGGAATGGTTAGAACAGGTGGCTTCCCCTTGTGAGGGCAGTTGGAACCCTTGTGATTGGCATTCACAGTACAGCAGGTGAAACATAGGTGTCCATCCCTATATAGCTGGAACTGTCCAGGGTAGGCACGCACTTCAGCCATCGAGAGAACTCTATTAGCTGGAAAGACAGTGGCTACACCTGGGGCAGTCGTAGCAGCTTGACATGAGTTACGGGAGGAAGCAGGAGGCTGAGACGAGGAAGTGGAATATGATGGAGTTGATGATGATGTGTTTGCAGATGATGATGTGACCTTCTGTAGTGCTTTCTCCAGGTGGGCAATGCAGTCCTGCTCTGGACAGATGTCCCTACGATACTTGGCATCCACCAGCATCACCTGGTTCACCCAATCCTTCAGTGGCAGACTGTCTGAGATGTCCTTCTTCAGAAACCTCTTCAGGCCCCTCTCATTCTCCAAGGCCATACACAAGGCACCATGAAGACGACTATTGTCAACATGTCACTTTGTACCCACCAGCAACTTGTTGTAAGTCGCCAGAGTGTAGTACATCATGCTGAAGTTGTAATCCCTAAACTTCATGAGGTCTGCATGAATGATGAGCCCCTTGATATGCTCCTCCCAATCCTTGCCTAGGAGGTGAGAGAGAACAATGTGTTTGAAGTTGCTTGCAGAGCCTGAGCACAGATCCACCTTGCATACTGAAAAGAAGTTCATGCTATCTGGGTGTTGGAAACATTCTGTGAAGAGGTCGTGAGCCTCTGGTATAGAGAAGTCCACCAGGAGAGCTTTGCGGCCCAAGAGGTAGCTCATCATGGAGCTACAGATGTTGGCATACTGCTGAGCAGTGAGAGATCTGTCAAGGACCTTTGGTGGTTTCCCAAGTCATCCCAGAACCCATGCAGCTGTAGGAGCAGACATGACAATTGACGATACAGAAGATGCAGAAGAATTGGAAGATGATGATGAGGATGAGCAATCATGCTTTGATACTGGGGACAACTTGACAGGTGGAGCATTGACAACAATGGCGGGAAGCTTGGTAGGTGTAGCGTTGGCAGCTGGAACGTGGCAAAAGCGGGAGGCTCAGAAGTTTGACCCCCTCCAATGGAGAGACAGGCAGACTCAGAAGATTATCAGGAAATGGTGGAGTTAAGACAGAGGACTCAGATGTGACTTGAAAAGGGGTGGTGGAGATTGATGGAGACAAGGCAGTTTGAGAAGCTGCTACTTCCACCTCCGTGTTCTCTGCTTTCCTCTTGTGTGGACTATTGGTATACAAGGTGTGGTCAGTCATCATGTGTCAAAGGCATGTGATGAGACAAAGGGCAGATGTGTGTGAAGACAGACAAGACAGATAATGAGACAGGTGCAGACAGGCAAATGCCAAAAGTGCGAGTAATAACACAAGACAGATGAGACAGCAGGTGAACGACGAATGTCATCACTGGTTTTACACATGGAGCAGTTGCTCAAAAAACAGTGGGCAAGACAATATGGAAAGGTGTTTGTGAAATGAGGGATACACTCACGCAATTTCTCAACAGACGATGTGTGCGACACCTTGCAGCTAAATGCACAGATTGTGTAAAAAAAACGGAAACCAGCCAGGTGGCTGGAACACTAAGAGCAGGCAGAGAAAGTTGGGAGAAGAGCAAGGGACAACAGATACACAGGAACATGTCATATTAGAGAAGATGAAAGAAAGAAAGTCAGTTTCAAAAGATATATATGCATCACAGACATGTGATCATGTTGTAAATGTCTGCTACATTTACAACCATACAGCTTAAGCAACTATAGTTGTTCTGAAATTACCTCTCCACCTCTCACCATTGTCTATTCAGGGCCTCATTCACCATTGACGCTATACCAAGATTACAACAATGCCTATACAGTATCTACACCCTTTTCTTCTTCACCCATTTCTCCTCCTTTTCAGTCCTAGAGTCACACCAACCCTTGCAGCCCCAGCTACCTTTTTCTTGGCTCCTGGACATCTAGAATCACCAGCCAGCTCAAGAGCATTTGATTCACACAATATTCCCTATGTCACTTCAAAAAACCCTCTTGACGAAAATCACATGAGCTCAAAATTGGGACCTGTATACAGATCCTTCTTGTTTGAAAACTACTTCAACACCAGTAGTGGTGGTTCCAGCCCGATCCACCCCCAGCCTCAACCTCAACTGCATGTCAAAGTCCAAAGGCAGCAGGTTCAGACCAAGGCTCAAACCCAAACCCATGCATGCCACTTCATGGTCCAGTCTAGTTTTGGCTTCAACTACACCAACATCACCAGTCAACAAAAGGCAAAGAAGATGGAACTCGAGTTCAAGCCCAAGTCAACCCAGCCATCTTGTACTCCAAAGAAAGCCAGGGAAAAGGAAAATCTCCCACACTCTGGGTCCATCTCTGGCTTCTCTCTGTCACTAAACAAATGACATTCCAGATGCAAAGCCTGCCATAGCCATGGAGAGAGTCATGGCTCCAAGTTGGAGTCTTCTCCTTCTTCTACTACCAACACCTCCAATCACTTCAGATTGCTCTCAGAAGTAACTGCTCAAGCTCATGCTCACAGACTCTCCAATGCAAGTTCACACATACGTACTCCTTCCCTGTTGCCATCTCCATCTTTGTCTCCTGCCAAGGGCTGTGGGTCACCCACTGGTAGTGTTACCACTCCTCATAAAAGCACCGGGAAAAAGTTGACACCTTCTGAATCTCAGTCCTACTCTCTTCCCGCTTCCCTTTTCCCAAATGCAAAGTACCAGTGATCCCATTCCCAGTGTCAATTGCCTCACCTACCCCTTCTCCTCAAGCTTGTTTGCATCCAAGCCCAACTCATAAGCCAGTGCCAACATCACCATGCTCACTGCCTAATAGACGACAAAACTTTTTTTGTGGTGAAGGATGCAATGGAGATGTCTCATTGGCCTACTCGTACTGGTACCTGGGTATGGTTGCAGAAGGATTCTGATAGGATGAAGATGGTTGTAGAAGATGGGAAAGAGATGGCTCCATTCATCATGTGTAACATAGTATGTAGGCAAATTAAGTTGACTCAGTCAGCTGCAGCCATTGCTTCTGACGTCAACAATTACCTCAGTGTTTTTCCTTTGTATCACTGGCCAAGATTTTCTATATCCTACACCCACCCTTTACCAGTTTCAAGGCTCAAACGGTATGTTTTGTTGATACACCGTTAGTGTCTTTGGCGAATTGACACATCCTTGTAGAAGCCATGAGTCACTTTCGGACGCAGGGACCAACGCGAGTGGGCATGCGCGGATACTTTAATATTCCATCCGAAATTGCCTCTGAAAGCCTCATGAGGAAAGATCCCCGCTGCCGAAGTCTACGAGTATTTGCGCAATCCAGTCCCACCATCAGAGTCTCTCGACCCCGAAGAAGCTGATGGAACGCGTTGGAAACAAATGACCTCATGCGGAAATCTCCGTTTCAAATTTTAAACCCCCCTTGCCAGGACCGGCTGATTGATCGGTGGGACACGTCTCTCTCCTCCCTCCGGTCCCCGACTCCGGAAACCGAAGGTCTAGGAGGAGGGAGTGTCGAATCGTTGGAGCTGCCGGATCAGCCGATGGGAGTTTGAATCTGTAAGGGAATCTCCTTATGACATCATTTTCTTCTGTTGCATTCCATCAAGTTCTGCGACAGTTGGTCTCGTTCGTACCGCCATGTCTCTCCCTGGTTGTCTTCGCCAAGCTGCTGCTGCAAGGCCTTTATTCCTAGCTTTTACCGCCAAAAACCTATGTCAAGTACTACAACATTTGAATGTAATTGACCTGTACAATATACACCGTCATCTTGACTTCTCTGCACCTGCAAAGCAAGCCAAAAATTCTGTGTTCAATTCTAGTCTCATTGAACCAGACTGACGATACACAGATAGTTGTGTTAGCTCAATTCATTGCGAACTTCATAACCGAAACATTGATAGTTATTATACGCACAGATCTCCGACTAAATGACTTCCTTACCCAGCGTTTCACTCCTCGTCCTGGTATATTTCATGTGTCTCCAATCTCACTTCTCTCTTAACCCGTCTGCTAGTGAACGGTCGTTGATATCTCTCACAAATGCCGGACAATGAAAACCGATTTGCAATCGCTGCGAAAGACCACGATCTACTGGCAGTCCGTCTCAACGTTCCCAATGTATTTAATGAGTTTGGTCAGCAGATCCACCCTTCTCAATACAACACCTTTCTGAGAGTGGGTAAAAAAGTCGCAGTCAAATTTAACTGCAATCTGTATGTTTCCTTTGTGCTTTCACTACACACTTGCTTATGGCTTTTAGATTTTGCAACGCCGTCCAGTCGGAATGTTCAGTTGGCCAGGCCGTGATCACTGACCTTTTCATTCTACCTGTAACTTTGGACGTATTAAATGTTTTCTATAACACTTTCTACGACAACCTTCCGGCTCCAAATAATTCTTACTTCTCCAGCATCGTCTCTCCTCTCTAAGAGGATCGGTTCGGGCAGATGGCGCGTTGACAATTATAAACCTTTTACATGTAGTGTCTTATGTCGCAGTCAATGATTAACATGTCACTAAGTAGCAACTTTGGGTTTGTAGTCTAAGTCTCCGCGAAATGAGGAGTCGGGGATGGCGCACATATTGCGCCGCTTAGAATCGGAGTCGGGGACACGTCCCTCTCCTGTCCCTCCTCCTGTCCCTTCGGTCCGGAGTTGGGGATTATAACGATGCACTTCCTCGCTTCTTCGAACGACCAATCATAAGGACCGCCGACTAGTCGTACATCAACTGACTGTGGACACGTCCCTCTCCTGTCCCTCCTCCTGTCCCTTCGGTCTGGAGTCGGTGATTATAACGATGCACTTCCTCGCTTCTTCGAACGACCAATCATAAGGACCGCCGACTAGTCGTACATCAACTGACTCTCAAATTGTGTTCACCTCATGTACTTTGGGGAGTGGGGAGAGAAATGTTATTTATTCTGATAGATATGGTATCACTGAGACATAAACGAGCGCAACAGGTCATCTACGTTAGCAATGTACGCGTCCCAGTCACTGCTATGTAACGGAAAAGTTTTCAGAATAGCAGCTAAGATCGAAATATATGATGCATTTCCCGTACCTGCTCATAGTCGTAGGGTCGCTGTGAGTAGCGGAGGAGCCTGAATCTGCGAACATTGTTTGGCCCATTTGCTGAGAACGTAAGTTCAAGTTCTGAGTCGATGGTCCTGCGCAAAAAATGGTTGAAAAGGTTCAGTTCCAATGATTTTTATCAGTTGAAAGCTGAACGAGCTCACCAGATCTCATAGCTGAGGACAACGAAGCCATGGGGATTTGCGAATAACCAGGTGCCATGCTACCAAAACTCGGGTTATTTGTTGTGCTAGGCAGCTCGACCGGGCCTTGGTTCTGCACCATATTATTGCTAGTACCACTCGGATCCTGATTGTTCAGGTTCGAGTAGCTGGGCTCAGGCTGCCAGTGGCCGAAGCCAAGCCCAGATAAAAGGTTATTGACACTGCTACCATCGCCGCCGGCGCCGATGCCAGTAACCGGTACCTGCGACTCCTCACTACCAGTGTGAAACAACTCAGTCATCCAGATATCACTCGAATTGACAAAAGCCTGAGCATCACCAAAGGGGTCAAACGATTCGTGGAGGGGTAGACTACCCAATTCGTTAGAGCGTAAAGGAAGGTTGAAGATGGGGTCGATGTTGAGAAGGGTAGTGCCATGGCTAGTGTCTTGGTAAGGGAGAGCCATGGAGGAGATTGTGGAGAATGCAGATGCAGATGTGGAGGGTAGAATGGTGCTAGTTCCATTGCCAGAGGTGGATTGTCTCGAAGCCGAGGCGGATACTCGATGAGTACCGGCTATCTTTCGAGGTTCTCCAGGGCTTGAAGATGATGGTGACGACGAAGACGATGAAGACGAATTGGAAGTTAGCGAAGACGCCGGTTGTTGTCCACCAGTGGAAGAATCGTCTTTGGAATCCCGGCAGCGTTTGAGACATCCGGGATCGACGGATTCTGGATTGTAGAGGTTGCTGATAGAGAGGATTTCGCGGATGATATCACTGGGAAAAAGAGAGAAGTTGCGAGATTTTATTCATCACTTTGGCAGAAATTGGATTGACAGATGTAACATACCAGTAGGTCCCTGCGTTCTGCCAGCTGGAATGAAATGTCCAGATTATGAGTTTCTTTTTGTGCCAAGGCATGAATGAATAAGACATACCGTCCCTCATACGAATGAATCATTCCGATGCATTTATATACGTCTATTAGTTCTTTATTCGTACCCGGCGTGGTCCGGAGATGTTTTCCTCTCCATGCATTCAGGATAAGAACGATCGCAGCGTTGTAGAGCGTTACCTGTTATTCAACAAAAACTCATCCATTAACCAGATCGCCTGGAGGCCACTTCGATGGAATAAACTTACAAGGACATTAGGAAGCGGTAAAAATCCACGACGTTGTTGTACTTCCATAACATGACAAGCTGATCTTGCTGCGTTGGCACAGATAGCCATTGAAGGGAAGGCGACTTCTGAAGTCGCACCGAGACGAGGGATGAAGGGTTTGTGAACGAGGATTTGGATCCAGTAGTAGGTGACGTAGAGAGAGACTGATTGGTGGAAGAAATCAGTGTCTTCTCTGTTTGGATCCCATTTCACTAATAAGTAGCCGGGATTGTGTTATAAACCGAGTTGTGACGGATTGGAGAAAGAAAGAAAAGTCCTTACAGTGCTCAGGTATAGTGTCTATCCAATTGTTCAGCATCGAGTCTAACTCGGATACCATTCGCTGGCTCCATTCCAAATCTGATATGCCCATCATAATCCATGTGTCGGAGTGTCTGGTTAAGTACTGTTGGAGTCAGGTTGAATCACATTAATGACAGATCGTGTTAGTATCATTTGTCGCAGGGGACATACAATAGTCTTTTGAGCCTTGTTGAGAATATCGAGGAGCCTCAAGAATGTAACGAAGTAGACTAAATTAGACGGACGCCCAGGAGGTTGTTTAAAAACCAGCTCTGGATCAGAGTGTTCCCAGTATTCGTCGTTGCATTGGACAGGTAGGTCAATATCAAAGCTAGAGGGTGAGGATTAGAAAGTCATAACTGTCAGATAGTGGTCGGTTGTTAGAGAACTTGATAGAAGATACGTACTCATCAGAAGATGTAGCCCTAGGACGACCCAAGAAAGCGCTACCGTATATATCGCAAGCATAGAGTACCCAGAACACCCTCTTCCACAGCTCTCCTTCGATAGTTGGTTTCCGACCCGGCGTGCGTCTGTGAGCACCGACTTCTTGTGCTAAACGGATCCCAACAGCGATTTGGACCCAGACTGCTTCGGGAGTGGAAGTTGCTTGTAGGAAGAAGATAGAGATCTGCAAAATATAACAGGAATTAGCAGTGGTGTTTTGACGAGTCAGGAGTTAGCGCAAAAGATACTCACGCATATGGTCTGCAGTTGATAAAGAGAAGGTGCGGCCGAGTGAGTGATTGGGATCGGTCTAATCTGTCTGAAGTATTTCCAACCCGCACTAAATTCCGGCGCCTCTGACTCTAATGTCGCGGGGTCATCGCAGTATCTAGATCCCAAGGCACATACTCCGAGAAGGACGTAGCCAAAATTACGATTACGGAGATGCATGCCTTCAGCGATAGAGCGATCAAAAGTAGGACGGTGGAGAATGGGAAAGTATTGGTTGAAATTGGCGAAGTAGAGGTCGATGAGTTTCTTCATCAAGTCGGTCTCTGGAAAAATGAGAGGTTTGAGGTCTTCTTGAGGAGGAATTTGCCACTGATGTACGTGATTGATGTTAGCCATCTCTGGAAACACTGCATGGCCGACGTCAATGGAAACACTTACTGGATAGATGGCCCAGAACTCTGGGCGTCTTGCTTTCAAATAACGGGCCGAATCGGAGGATGGGCATTGAACGTCTTGGGGTATATGCACGTTATCCATCGCGTTTTTGACTAGGGTCAGTGAACTAGAGGTGCCAAAATGACGCTTTAAGGATTGGTCCAGGACGAGACGTTTGAGCTGATCAGACAGTCCTTCTAATGAACGTGGGTCCTGTTCCAGTGTTTCGCCTGATAATACATTTTGTTGACTCCAGAAAGGGAACGCGGGGATGGGCTTTGAGGAACGATCATGTCTTTCCGATGAGGCTTCTGCAGTGTTAGCCATTAATGTCTGTTGAAGCTCGTCAAGCTCTTCTTCCAGCTTCCTAACATAGGTGGCCAGGTCTTTAAAAAGCTCTAACACTGCCTCAGGGGTATCAGGTGCCTCAAATGGTTTCGTGGTCGAGAGTATGGCAGATACTGTGGAGCGAATCGACTTTGACCCGCGAGGTTTACTAATTACTGCGTAAGTAAGAGGAGAAAAGGATTTCTGAGTACATACCCAATCGGAGGGCCTCGTTTCTGCATGCCAAGAAGATGAGATTTGCTATTATCAGGGCTATACTGACTCACTTTCTTTATAGTTGCCAATACGTGAGTACAGTCTATGTCCAGAGAAATACAGTGTGTACAGCGATTTCCGGGCATGTTCCCGCTATCACCTTTGATGTAACGTGAGTCTTGGATTGGCCTGAGTCATTGGATGAACCTACACTTGACTACGTAGAAGAACAGGGAGGTTTTTGACGGTTGGTGTGCTACCGCCTTCTAGAAGTTGACAAGTCACTTACTTTTCCTCTTTCTACACTCGTCGCACGCATTTTGTAGCCTTCGTTTCTTGTGTGAGCCAGACCTTGACTTGTCTTCCTCGTCGGACATGGAGGCTTGAAGCAAGAATTGTACGATGAGGGGTTACGTACTACTCAAGGTAGTGCACTGCCTCAATATACGTACCTTGATTGTATAGGAAAATCCGAGCGTTCCGCACGGAGAAAGGGTGATTTAGGAAGCTTGCTGAAAAACGAGTGGAGCCAAATTCGGGTTCCAAGCAATCGCAAGAGAAGGGATGATGATGTCAGAAACATTTGAGAAACATACGATTGCCGGGACTTTTTGGTCAGTTGTTTGTTCTTGTATTTTGTGAAAGCCTTTACCCACCATTTGTTCTCACGGACCCTTCCGGACACATCCGCTGGCCAACACATCCCTTCGGTCAACCACAAAAAATGGACAGCATCACTTCCTTCTTCTCGTCCTTGCTACCCACCGTCCACAACGACGCCGAAGAAAAGCCTGAGACTGAGTCCAAGGCAGAAGCGAACCAAGGACAAGAGGAAGCCTCAGAAGAAGCTCCAGAGGAAGAGGAAGAGGAAGAGCCTGAGGATGTGAGTCCGCGTACGCGTCTTAGAAGAGTTCGTCTGACGGCGGCCTCATCTCTGCTAGGTGCACCCCCAAATCCGAGAAGAATGCAAGGAAGCCAGCAAGTGCGCCCCATTGGTAAAGCACTTCGAGCACTGTCAAGAGAGGGTCCAGTCTGGAAAGGGCTTCAAGGGCGAGGAGTGTGTTGAGGAGCTGTAAGTGCTGGTTCTTCTCTTCGTGTCTTTTGTCATTCCTGACGTGTCATTTTAGCTGTAAGTTGCTGTGAAACTCGCTTCCGGAGGATGGTACTGATTATGAGGCACCTATGTCCGTTTCTGTTCCCAGTCCAGTGAGTATTCTGACCGCGTTTCCCTGGAAGTGAACTAATGCATGTTTTAGCATGATGCACTGTGTAGATGTATGTCTTCTTCGGCGCTTCTTCTCTTCATACTGGCTCATGCGTCAACTAGGACTGTGCCGCACCCAAACTCTTTGCTAAACTCAAGTAGATTCGCAAAAAGAGCGATAGCTGGTGTGTAATAAGGTTTTCGTATTTCTCTACGCCTACTAATTTCGTTCTTTGCTGACAGATAGGCTGGTTGGAATACATAGATTCGTTTTCCGCCCTTGGACGACGACAATAGCTTTTACCTTAATGTCTCTTGCTGGGCGTACTTCTAGCCATCAAATGATAATTCCGCTTTTCTTCTCCGTGTCTGCTCCGAACTCCTGCGCGGAGGGTTTGTAAGCTTTTACAAGGTTCTGGACAAATTTTCAAAGCCATTACGAGGAATGCCTAGTGTGAATGGTGCGTCTCGTTCAGTCCTATTCTACTCCAGACGCTGACAATCTACTTTTGGAGACTTTTCTTCTCTGCACTACCTTCAAAGTCGCCTCCCTCTGAGAGCTCACAACCACACAAGTGTCGAGCACCCATGCAAACTCATTTTTTTTCTTCGTTGCCATGGGATACTATTGCAGGGTGTATCTTTACCTTTTCCTATTTGCCTTCATCGTTCTTCAATCCTGCGTATATGCTCTGCATGCTTCTTCGCTCTGCGTGCACCCGGTCGATGATTGCTGGCTCCGCTGCGTTTTTTTAGTCTAGTACTGTCGGAGCGCTAGCCACTTTTTTGTTCGTCCTTTTTTTGTCTACGTTATTCAGACTTTACCACTGCTTTTTGGAACTGCTCAAATACCCAGCTGGCATCAAGAGCACAATGCCCATGACCATGGCTACTTGCCTTCGGTCGTACCTAGTACATCCTGCCGGAGGGAGGCGCATCTTCCAACGATGTGATCGCGACCTGGGAGTCTCAGCGTCCGGTGTATGCTAGTTGTCTCGGGTGGTCAACTTTCTCCGCCCACTCCACTATGCTCATTGCTTCAACATGGCAGCCCAAGCACTTTCGTTGTCCGGGTAGGCATATGGTCGGCCTATGCTTGCGGTTGAGGCTCAGCCCAGCCAGCTCATTCTCAACCATCTAGTTATCTTTCAGTGCTGTAGTACACCGTCACCCTGACTCAACTTCTCTTTTTCTCAACCTACGCCTACCTGTAATTGTTGCTGGCCTTGGACTTTTGGCTTGCTCGCTGACACAGGAGTGTAGTAGCCATACCCAGGTCCAGCTGCAACTTTATGTCTTTCTTCAGTGTTGTCCTCATGGGCATAGTATCTGGTTTTTAGGTCGCAGGTGTTGGTCTTGACTCATCATGTTACTCGGTAATATGTACCACAGGAAAGGATAGGTGTATCCTCAGTTGATACCCGCGTAACCTGCAGTGACGCATGGCTTTTTTTCTACATCTATACGATCTAGGCCACTCTCAGCGAGGTTCGCCAGCGCGGGTTAGTTCCCCCTAGGCAGCTAGTAGGTTCTGCTCGGTAGTGTTGTCAATACTTGGCAGAGTGTTCGTTGCGGAGGGCTGTCCTACTATCATTTTCCTTTTGTTTCACTCTCCTCCTCATCGGTTACACGACGCGGAGCGCAAGCTCGTTGCTGGTTCTTCCAGTCCCATCTCTATATACCCAGTTTTGGCCAGAGAAAGCTCAAGTAGACGTACCGTATATGCCGAGACATGCCCTTACCCTTACTCTCGGCCCTTGGCCGGTCCATGTCGTTCTACCACTACGGGCAATGGCACCTTTTGTGACTGAGGAAAGCGGTGATAAAAGAATAAGATAAGGGAAGCAATTGCCTCGCTCTTCTCATTCTTTAACCTGCCTTTTTCTCAAATTGATTAGGTACTTTGTTGTAGACTGAGGGCAAGGATAGAATGACGTCATGGCAAGTCAGTCTCGTCACGTATGCCGAGAAAGTCGTATACACCACGGCAGTGAGAAATAGTAAATCACGAATTACGAGGCCTTTAGGCTGAATAAGCTGAGCTATTTTGTGGCTCTTAAGGGAAAGGGAGAGAGTCTGAAGTCTCATTCTAAAAACCTGTGATACTTTGTTCCAGTCTGCCAGGTTTTTTGTGACACCAAACCTGGGAAATAAAAACAAAATGGCACTATTCAGATCCTGCACTGTCATGGCCCTTCAAGAGGCCACCAAAGCATACCCTGTATTGTTGTTTGAGGACACCAATCTTGCTGCTATCCATGCTAAGGGTGTCACTATTCAACCTAAGGATCTCGCGTTGGCTCATCATCTTCATGGAGAGAAGTCATAGACATCAGGATGTTTACATCTTAACTTATTGGATCTCATTTTTTACCCCTTTCTTTTGTAAAACACTGCCCATATCCTACATGTACATCATTATGACTGGGTATCAGAAATCTGCAGACACCCCCTGCAGACACTGACTCATGCATTGCTCTTGTTAGTTTCTTGTATAGTACACACATTTCTTCTACTACTATGAATAATAAGAATGATGAATAGTCACATATCTTATTCTGCCCTCTTTCATATATTGTAGATATTTACTTCAGTTCCCAAATGTAAATTAGCATCAGAATAGTAGTCTGTTACACCTCTGTGGCTTTAGGTGTCCTCTCACTTTAGTCATTGTTGCCCAAGTCCAGTTCAAGCCTGGCAATCAGCAAATCTCATGCTATCAACCCTATTCAGATTGCCATTTAAATTGGTATTATTTCTACTACAGGGTCATTATCTGCCATAAGCAAGTGTCTGATGTGACTATCTACCTTTACTTAAGGTATCAGCAAGGTGTCTGCATGTGGCTGTGCATGTGCAGACACCCTGCAGACACCCTTCCCAAAAACTTGGGGGAAAGAGGCCATGCTATGCTGGCAAGACTGATTACTATTTTTTTTTTCTTTTTCTATATCACTGTATCATTTTGAACATAGGTTCAGGGGTGAGACAATGTGACCACTGAACGTCATGAAGTTCAGAGCAAATTTTTAGTGTGACACTCCAAGATCAAAGTCAGATTTGACCTGAATACACTGCTTTATTGGCTCAAATTGGGCAAAACTCAGAGGAAATTACATAAATAAGATGAAAGAAGTGCTAAAAGTAACAGCCTGCTGAAGGCAGAGCAAAAATTTGCCTTTTTGTATATTTCAGCCTCATCCAGTCACACGTTCAGTGGCCAATGTGACCTGTGACAGATTTCAGTTCATCAAGGCCTGTGATGTGTGACTGAACCTACGATCAAAACAGTACAGTACACTATTTCACCTGAAATTATTAAAGGGATGTGGGCCAGTGTCTAGGTGTGGGGAAAATGAGACCAGTATGTCTTGTTATGTCCAGCAGCTAATGTGTATATATATAAATGCAAAAAAAAAAAAAAATTTGGAAAGAGAGAGAGAAAGTTGGGACATAAAGTTCACAGCCACCAAAACACAATGTAAGGTACTCATCTTCATTTGTAATAAGAACCAGTACATGGCTTGGGTAGCTACTTGTAATATCTGGTTCTTTTATACTACTCGCAGCTACAACTATACAGTTACTTATTTCTTTTTGATGTCCACTAAAAGATACACAGAGAAAATACAAAACAAATTGAAAAGTCCATTAGCAAGTTCTACCTATTTCCTCATAAGTAAAGACTTGCTTATTAGGGTATACAGAAAACTGTTCAATATTATCTAGATATTCATAGGAACTTTCTTCAGTCCTCTTTGTAAGCCATCTGGTGTTTTGTGTACCGTCCTGGTTAGCGAGCATTGCATCTATGACTCAGAACGCTCCACTTATGACCACTAGGTCCCTCATACACGTCCTTATGCTAGGGGCATAGGGTTTTCTCATAGTTTCTTTGTTCCGTTCTGTTTTCCTTTCCCTTTTCTCTGATCTTGCTTTATACGCGCTCTATGCATTGCCAACAGTCTACTACTTAGTCCTACATATGAGTCCAGCTCTTCTGCAGTCCTGTTTGCATACTTATTCCTCCTTCAACACTTTCAACGCCTAGCTAGACGCTTACTGATGGATTTATCCTTATCTGGAAATACCGTTATCTGTTTGGGTTGTATTCCGATCATTCGGATGTACTGTGACTTAGCGCTTCTGTCCCTTATATCTCTGTGTAGAGACGTCTGTTCACTATCCCCTCTGTACCAATGGATAGCTGAACTCTCTGGGATCCTGTACATATATACTTTGTCCTACTTTTATCCACATGTACCTTTTACAGATACTTAAGACTCCCTCAAAGCCATCTTAGTACTACACGTTTTTCCAATACATAGATCTAGACCTAGCATGCTTGTCCACATGTCCAATCTTAGCGCTGTCTTCTCCAATCGACCTTTCAGCCGAGGATTGTGCTGCTTACATGTTCCTATGCCCATGAATAGGGGCTATCTCACACTTCACTGTCCCTTTGGATCACGCTAGCAGTACTAGTAGTTATAATAGGATTCAAAAGCCTTTGTAGGCTATCTTTATTATTCGGTGGGTCTGCTATCATAACTCCAACTCATACATATCTATCATAGTACTTAGAATGAGTTGATTCTCCATCCATAAGCACTTAATATTATTGTACCATTGTTTTCTAGTCCTGCTAGGTCTTAACTAGCAGTTCAGGGCTCACCCTAGTCCTCTTATTTCCTTAAAAGAACACCGAAACTGATATTATGGACCAAAATCTAAGTATGTATACGGCGATTTTGTATGGCGTATCAACGCAACATGGTAGTTAAAACGAGAGAGACATGAAAGTGACAGTAACAAGCATGAGTGAGTGATAAGACACGTACAGGAACAATGCCTGGGACGCAGTGGACCTTACAGGTGTTCAATATATATTGATCACATGAATGGTCCAGCTCAACCCAGGCAACTTCCAGTATGAAGGCAGTTGGGGACGTGTTGGGGTCAGGTGAATTCCTTCACATATGCTTACCGACTTTCATGTCAAAAACTGACCATGCAGTTGACCACAGCTGCCTGAGGCGTAGCGCGGAACATTACACAGGGAAGGGTATATTACACTATGTAGGCTGAGAGGAGCAAACATAGCAAGTGTAATATCAGACCCAATTAAGAAGGTGGATATCCCACAGTTGTTGTAGTCTCAAGTGTAGTGTGGAACATTACACAGGGAAGGGTACAGTACACTATGTAGGCTGAAAGGAGCAAATACAGCAAGCGTAATATCAGACCCAATTAGGAAGGCAGATATCCCATGGTTCTTGTAGTCTCAACGCAGCTACGGTTTAATGATCAGGTAACCTCTGTGGGCGTGCATAGCTACACAATGTAAGAATGTAGAACAGCTATGCATAAAAAACTGACAACGCTTTAGACATGCTATGTTTCAGGTTGTGCACCGTAAATCTGTTTTTCATAAGAAAATATGGATTCTCCGCAGTTAACTAGTTTAGTACATTACATAGCCATGTATACCTACAGTTAAGCCTGGCAGCACAGCTGTTAAGGATTAAAGCTTTAGTGTGTAGTCCAAGAAAAATTTTGAAACACTCAACGATGATTTAGACGCGGAAAATTCATGTGAAATTTTCCCACAGGTGGAAGATCCGCGTCAGACCCAACTTTTTTTTGGCTGGCTCGGTTTCAAAAAAAACCAATTACTATAAATAGTAATTGGAATTACAATGAGTACAATTATCTTGAAGCTATTATAATGTATTATCTTGTAGAAACATGCTAAGACATGACCCCCAATACCACCAATTATTTGATATCCCAAGTTAACAAGTGCAAGTGCAGACAGTAAGTGTCTCAAAGCACTTGAGATGTGTGAGAAACATTTTGAGTGTCCTCATTTTGCAATTTCACACTATAAGAGTATAGAAATCTTCTCCTGATATTCTGCATAGAGATAATCTGTATGAATGTATTAGAAAAAGAAGAAGAAAAAATTTTGGGGCTGTGCTTATCCTGCTTTTTTGAAGATTTTTACACTCTGTGTACAGCAGATACACCACCTTGACTCAAAAACATCTCTTGTTGGAATTCTATATCATTATATCAATCAATCTATCATTTACTTACAACAATCCACTTGTATCCACATATGCACCACCTACTTTCCACTATGCTCCATACTTACATTGTTTCTTACATCGTAGTAACCACTTTACACCACTGTGCTATACTTATGGACTCACTCAGCCACAGTAGCTAACAGTATATAAGCTTGTAAAAGTAGATACTATCATCATGCAATTGCAGTAAGCTGCAAGTGCAATACACCATTATTCAACTCCAAATACATGGCCTATGACCTCACTATGAATTACTGATTGTAATTCCTACATCTCTGAGATCATATATATCATTGATACAGTAGATAGAGTCTGATGCTATAATTTACAATGTGATCTGCAATGTGTCTGCAACCCTGCAGGGGGTGTCTGCAGATTTACCTATACCGGGTTATGATGATGCACTTCCTCGCCTCTTCTAACAACCAATTATAAGGACTGCCAACCAGTCGTACGTCAACTGACTCTCAAATTGTCTTCAACTTGTGTACTTTGGGGACTGGGGAGAGAAGTAGAACTGTTATTTGTTCTAATAGATATGGTATCACTGAGACATAAACGAGCGCAACAGCTCATCTACGTTAGCAATGCACACGTCCCAGTCACTGCTATGTAACAGAAAAATTTCAGAACAGCAGCCAAGATCAAAATAGATGATGCATTTCCCATACCTGCTCATAGTCGTAGGGTCACTGTGAGCAGCGAAGGAGCCTGAATCTGCCAATATTGTTTGCCCCATTTGCTGAGAAGGCAAGTTCAAGTTCTGAGTCGATGGTCCTGCACAAAAATGGGTGAAAAGGTTCAGTTTCAATTGTTTGTATCAGTTGAAAGTTGACAGAGCTCACCAGATCCCATAGCTGAGGAAAAGGGAGTCATGATGGTTTGCGAATAACCAGGTGCCATGCTACTACCATCGCCCCCGGTGCCGGTGCCAGTAACCGGTACCTGTGACTCCTCATTGCCAGTTTGAAACAACTCAGTCATCCAGATATCACTTGAATCGGCAAAAGCCTGAGCATCACCAAAGGGGTCAAACGATTCGTGGAGGGGTAGACTACCCAATTCATTAGAGCGTAGAGGAAGGTTGAAGATGGGGTCGATGTTAAGAGTGGTAGTACCGTGGCTAGTATCTGGGTGAGGGAGAGTCATCAAAGTGGTTGTGGAGAAAGTAGATGGGGATGCAGAAGGTCGAATGTTGCCAGTGCCATTGCCAGAAGCGGATACTCGATGAGTACCCGCTATCTTTCGAGGTTCTCCAGGGCCTAAGGGTGATGGTGACAACGAAGACAACGAAGACGAATTGGAATTTGGCGGTTGTTGTCCACCAGTAGAAGAATCGTTATTGGAGTCCCGGTAGCGTTTGAGATATCCGGCATCAAAGGGTTCTGGACTGTAGAGGTTGCTGGTGGCGAGGATTTCATGGATGATATCACTGGGAAATAGAGAGAAGTTGTGAGATTTTGTTCATAACTTTGGCGGACAAGTCGCATTGGAAGATGTAACGTACCAGTAGGTCCCTGCGTTCTGCCAGCTGGGATCAAATGTCCAGATTATCAACTTCTTGTTTTGCCAACGCATGAATGAATAAGACGTACCGTCCCTCATATGAACGAAGCATTCCAATGCATTTATACACGTCTATTAGTTCCTTATTCGTATCCGGCGTGGTCTGGAGATGTTTTCCTCTCCATGCATTTAGGAGAAGAACAATCGCAGCGTTGTAGAGCGTTATCTGATATTCAACGAAATCTCATCCATTAACCAGATCGCCTGGAGGTCAATTCAATGGAATACACTTACGATAACAGTAGGAAGCGGTAGAAATCCACGACGCTGTTGTACTCCCATAACATGACAAGCTGATCTTGCTGCGTTGGCACAAATAGCCATTGAAGGGAAGGTGACTTCTGAAGCGGCACCAAGACGAGGGATGAAGGTTTTGTGAACTAGGATTTGGATCCAGTAGTAGGTGACGTAGAGAGCTACTGATTGGTGGAAGAAGTCGATGTCTTCTCTGTTTGGATCCCATTTCACTAATAAGTAGTCGGAATTGAGTTATAAACCGAATTGTGACGGATTGGAGAAAGAAAGAAAAGCCCTCACAATGCTCAGGTATAGTATCTATCCAGTCGTTCAACATCGAATCCAGTTCGGATACCATTCGTTGGCTCCATTCCAAATCTGATATACCCATCATAGTCCATTTGTCGGAGTGTCTTGTTAAGTACTGTTGGAGTCAGGTTGAATCAGATTAATGGCAGCCTTATCATTTGTCGCAGGTGACTTACGATAGTCTTTTGAGCCATGTTTAGAATATCGAGGAGCCTCAAGAATCTAACAAAGTAGACCAAATTAGACGGACGTCCAGGAGGTTGTTTAAAAGCCAGCTCTGGATCAGAGTGTTCCCAGTATTCGTCGTCGCATTGGACAGGTAGGTCGATATCAAAGCTAGAGGGTGAAGATTAGGAAGTCATAACTGTCAGATATTGGTCGGTTGTTAGAGAACTTGATAGAAGGAGATACGTACTCATCAGAAGACGTAGCTCTAGGACGACCCAAGAAAGCGCTACCGTATATATCCCAAGTATAGAGTATCCAGAACACCCTCTTCCACAACTCTCCTTCGATAGTTGGTTTCTGACCCGGCCTGCGCCTGTGAGCACCGACTTCTTGTACTAAACGGATCCCAACGGCGATTTGGACCCACACTGAGTCGGCACCGGTAGTTGCTTGGAGGAACACGATGGAGATCTGCAAAACATAAGAGGAATTAGCGGTGATTGTTTGACGAGTTAGCGCATAAGATACTCACGCATATGATCTGGAGCTGATAAAGAGAAGGTGCGGCCGAGTATGTGGTTGGGATTGGTCTAATCTGTCTAAAGTATTTCCAACCCGCACTAAATTCCGGCGCCTCTGACTCTAATGTCGCGGGGTCATCGCAGTATCTAGATCCCAAGGCACATACTCCGAGAAGAACGCAGCCAAAATTACGATTACGGAGGTGCATGTCTTCAGCGATAGAGCGGTCGAAAATAGGACGGTGGAGCATGGGAAAGTATTGGTTGAAATTGACGAAGTAGAGGTCGATCAGCTTCTTCATCAAGTCGGTCTCTGGAAAAACGAGAGGTTTAAGGTCTTCTTGAGGAGGAATTTGCCACTGATGGGCGTGATTGATGTGAGTAACCATCTCCGGAAACACTGGTTAGTCGACGTCAATAGAAACACTTACTGGATAGATGGTCCAAAACTGTGGGCGTCTTGCCTTCAAATAACGAGCTGCATCGGAGGATGGGCGTTGGACGTCTTGTGGATGTACGTCATTCATCGCGTCTCTGACTAGGGTCAGTGAAGTAGAGGTGCCAAAATGACGCTTTAAGGATTGATCCAGGACGAGACGTTTGAGCTGTTCAGACAGTCCTTCTACAGAACGTGCGTCCTGTTCCGGTGTTTCGCCTGATAATACATTTTGTTGACTCCAGAAAAGGAACGCGGGGGTGGGCTTTGAGGAACGATCCTGTCTTTCCGATGAGGCTTCTGCAGTTTTAGCCACTAATATCTGTTGAAGTTCGTCAAGCTCTTCTTCCAGCTCCCTAACATAGGTGGCCAGATCTTTAAAGAGCTCTAATACTGCCTCAGGAGTATCAGGTGCTTCAAATGGTTTCGTGGTCGACAGTATCTGCGATACTGTGTAGCGAATCGACTTTGACCCGCGAGGTTTACTAATTACTGCCTAAGTAGGAGAAAAAAATTTTCTTTCTGAATACATACCCAATCGGAGGACCTCGTTTCTGCATTCCGTGAAGATGAGCTTCGCTATTGTCAGGGCTATACTGACTCACCTTCTTTATAGTTGCCAATACGTGAGTACAGTCTATTTCCAGAGAAACGCAACGTGTACAGCGATTTCCGGCCATTTCCGCGCTATCACCTTTGATTCCATAAGTCTTGGATTGGCTTGAGTCATTGGATAAACCTACACTTGACTACGTAGAAGAACAGCGAGGTTTTTGACGGTTGGTGTGCCACGGCTTTCTAGAAGTTGGCACATCACTTACCTTTCTTCTTCCTACACTCGTCGCACGCATTTTGTAGCCTTCGTTTCTTGTGCGAGCCAGACCTTGACTTGTCTTCCTCGTCGGACATGGAGGCTTGAAGCAAGTTGTACGTTGAGGGGTTACGTACTACTCAAGGTAATGTTGAGGTAATGCACTGCCTCGGCCCGGCTCAATATACTTAAATTGTATGCCGGTCAAGGGCATCTTATAGCGGCATCCAATGGCCCATGCCTCTTGGATTACTCGATAAGCGTTTATTGGGATACTAACCGGCGTTTCAGCTCTTGTACCTGTGTAATAAACACCTCCTCTTCCTCCACCCGGAAGTGAATAGGAGAGCCAAAGCGTGCGAAATCGATGCCGCACAACGTCACATGTCGGCAATAGAGCTGATTAGCAGCGCCCATTTTTGCGGTCTCGGAATTCTCCGGACGCTGCTCGGCTAAGTTCTAAATGCCGTCATGGGTCGAAGGCTTGCACTGTACTATCTCTCCTGCACTATTCCATTGTTAGTGCTCGCAATGTATTCTGAACATATCTAGGGGATGTGTTGGAAGTTTTGAGACTAAAGTATGAGGGATTCATGAAATGTGGAGGCATACCAAAAATCCTGCAATTTGTCTTAGTAAGCACCACAGAAATCAACTCGCCTTTCGGTGATAAAAAAAGGGCGCTGCTAATTACGAGGCCCTTTCACGCCGAAAAGGGACAAATATCCGCTCGACGGATAGGTGATCTAATATGTGCACGGAAATAAGATACATTAGGAACCCAGATATAAGTCGAAATAGATCATGTATTAGTAAGTTAGATATCTAACCAGAAAGTTGATATATTAGGATGCCTTACGGTACATTTAATTCGTGACCAGACACATGTCATATTAGATCTTTGGAAAGAAGTACAAAAAGATTTTCAATTCGCACACCTATTCAAACAAAAGAAAGATCACCTATCAATTTTGCGGATTTGTGTCCAGAAATGGTATGTATCTGGAATCCAGATATATGTACAGATACGAGTCTCAATATATCATGCATCTGAACTCTAGATAGGTGTACTAATAAATGATATTTATGGACTACTGATACAACGCTGGTGCGTCAGTGATCTGACGCAAGTGCGTGTCCAACGCGTCAACATAAAGACGCGTCTGCTTTAAAATATCTTAGTTACAAAGTCCTATATACATAAGTGGTCCTACACCTTAGCAGCGATTCGAAAGCAGATTTAATAGCAGGAAAGCAAAAAAAAAAACACCAAAAACCAAAGAAAAAGCATCAAGTGCATCCCACTCTCCTGGTCTCTACAAGTTGCTTCGCTGTGTCGATGGCGTTGCGAACATCCTCCAATCCGAAATCCAGCTCCATGACAAATTCTTCCTGGTGCACCACAAGGCAATCCGGGCATGACCTGTGGATCTTGGTGGCGTATTGTAGTATCTGTCGATGGGCTTCGTGTTCTGTGATGAAAATGAGTAGTGTTCGAATTGGGAAACCCCACACGACGCACCAACGACATACGCCGTATTCCTACCTACCACCTTCACCGAATACACCAGTCTAAACCCCTTTGACTGGTGTCCCCTCCTCCATTCCCTGAGTCTGGTCTCGGGCGTGCGGCCCGTGGACCCAATTTTGTACTTGAGTTTTCCACTACCCTCATTCAAGGCGAAAACATACACCACAGAATCCGTTCCGGAAGACGTCGATGCAGACGCAGCTACTGAAGACATCGGCATAGATGCCCTCGTAGAACAGGAACCTGGCGAGCGGACAGGGAAGACGGAAAACTTCAAAACACTGAGAAAGAGATTTTATACTCCAGAAGCGCATACATACCATGAGAGCGTGTTGGAGTTTGCAACGTTGGGAGATCGGCGTGGACAGAGGCGGGAGCGGCCAGGTGTTTGTCGGTTGTTTGTCGCAGCTGTTTGTTGCGACTTCCATATATGTATGGTCACCACCCATCCTCCAACCATCCTCCAACCATCGCCCGCTTTGGGATGAGTCGACACAACGTCCATAGGAGAAGATTGGGGATTTGGCTCAGATACACAGGATGCAGTAATCTCCATGTTCTCAGCAGGGTCTTCAGAACGACCATCAACATCGCCTGCTTCGGGAAGAACAGACAAAACGTCCGCAGCTGATTTGGTTCCTCCTGAACCTACAACTCAACCTGCCTTTGTAGCCGCCACCTGCCAACCCACCTTCCGTGCATTCAGCCCCTCCTGTGCCGTCTCAACCTCCCAATGGTCGAATGCCTGGCCCACAGCCGCATCAGCTGCCTCAGCATCTTCAGCCCTACCCATAATACATGCACCCGCCATATCCCTATCCAATGCCAGGATATTATACCCCTCCACCTGGTTCTGG